>CM067890.1:1800000-1985398 GCA_034621355.1 Mycalesis mineus | reverse complement strand
GGGCATATGCTAGTAAAATGTATATATTATACCGGTTATTGATTAAAATATCCTATTTATGCAAATAAAGTTTCCCCTGTGGATTCGAAGTTAAATGTCGGAAGCCAAAAAGCCAGGAATTTGTGATTTTTTTTATTCTTTTACAAGCTCTCTTGAAACATTTCTGATAGTAGTCGCCATGACTTTTCTTGCAGATGTCGATATTACCAACGCTGTAAAAAAAAATTGTGACATCACACCGCCAATGTACAATATTTTTACGTTATGGCTGATGTTTGTACCAAAATGTATAATATTCATGGGACGTAGTTTATGGGTGGCCTCATATTTTATCACAAACCGTAATATAATTCTAGTTTTTTTCAATAATACGCACATTTTTTCCATATATATATTATTACATGTTAAAGTTATTATTAGCAGTTAATATTCACGCCACTCACTGTTTTCTACATAGACATTTAAAAAGGAATAATAAAGTAGATAGATTAAAAATAAATGTATATTTGAAAAAAAAAGTATAAATAATATAAAAAAAAAGTAAAAAATATTACAACGAACTACTGATATTATGTACGAGTTATTAACGTACAAAGTGTTTTTATTAATAAAACGCGTTATCGTAAAAAATGTTACAAAAAATACGTTATTAATATCAAAGTACCTCTCTGGTAACAATGAACTTGGGTTTCCTTTTGAATTTGGGATCAAGTTCGTTGTTTATTATTCCATATCACAATTCGAATCTACCTCATTTTATTCGTTGTAAGGTTCTTTTAGATGTTACAATGTTGTATCGATTAAGTTATTTTTTTTGTAGTGCCCAACGACGTAGGTCATTGACAGTGGCAGTTTTTTGATTAGGCAGGTATTTTTTTTTATTTATTTTAGCAGTGTAGGTTTATTTTCACACTTATTTTGCTGTACCGTTAACGGCCTAATGCACTCGATTTCAGAGCCGTGTAGGTAACAAAAAAAAGTTTTTTTTTGTTTTAGTTATTTTATCACACAATAGTGATTTATGTTTGCTGCATTAGCAACAACAACTTCTTAGTGGTACACCCAGATTCCGTTTGTACGACATTCAATTATTATGAAATACACGCACTTTTATTTTATATTTTACGAAAGAAAAAATAGTTTGCTATATTCTGTAAATAAAATTAAAAATCTACGTTAGTTTAATACTTTTTCTGCAAAAAAAAATTTGGGTATATTTTTTGCGTCAAACGTATTAAAATAATAGTAAGATAGGCTTCGGCCATTACCATTTCTCTTTCAAATCTCGTATGCTCACATAAAGTTTGGTTAAAGAAACTAAAGTTGTCTTGTGAGGGACTTGGACTGAAAAGAATGTCAAGAAGCATAAATGTAAAAAATTAAATAAAAAAATGTCGAGAAGTGACTGGAAATTTTTTTAAGTGTTTATTTTGTATTTTATAATATCTGAAAATTCAATCATCATCATCATCATTATCAGCCTATTAACAATCTAGTACAGGGCCAGGCCTCTCTCCTTACAGGAGAGGGGATATGGAGCGTACACCCACCACGCTGCTCCAGTGCGGGTCAGCGGGCTTAGGTTGATAATGTTTCATGTATTAACGAAAAACTGATCAAATTGTATGCTTACCGACCTTTGCATGTCCCGTGGGAACAAATTCAAAACAATGATGATGACAATAAAAATAATACAATTACAAAATATGTAGATACGGATGCCGTAATATAATTTTTCGGAATATTGCAATTTATTTTTTCACCTATTTCGTAAAGAACTTTTTTGTTATTTATTTATTTTATTTTATGTATTATAAATTTTCAAGCTGCGTGTTTTAAAAAATCATAGTTATTTGTCGTTAGTCCACTTGATTTGATGAACATTACAATTTTTATAATAAATCCGTAATATTTTATGTTTTGTACAATAACATTATTAAATATTGATTATATTTTATTAATAAAAATAAAGTACCGGCAATCTTTAATTTATTTAGTATTAAAAATGTGTCTTTTTAAAACACCAATAGCATTTTGTAAATATATTAATAAATATTATGAAATATATAAACTCAGTTTAAATTTTAATTAAAAAAAAAGAATCGCCGACTATGTACCTGAATCTTCAATTACACTAAGCTAACTTAGGACTAGTGTTAGTTAATAAAAAAACTAGAATTTTATCTTTGACGCTAGGTTTTTTATCACAGGGTCTTAAGCTTTTTGACATTTAGGGCACGTTGGATCAAGATGGTGTTACGATTTCTTTTTTTTTATTTTGTGTAATTAAATTTTAATTACGTTTATGTTAATAAGCGTGTTCGAATTTCGCTGTTGTCTTTATGCCTTTTACCGCAATTGCGTTTGTTGTGTTGAGGCTATGCGTAGGTTTTTAGTACATACCCGCAAGGTTATATTTCAAGATGGCGGCGCATATTTTGACGTATAGTTGGTACCTTTATTGTACATAAGTATTTATATTTTATCGAAAAAATACACTTTATACCCAATAGTAGGTAATTGGGTATTATAGAAAATTTGGGCAAAATTTGTAAGCCAATGATTGGTTTTCCAATTATAGTCTACACGCCTAAAATCTTTTGAAGTCCCGCTGTCATTTTATTTCTTGGTTAACACTTTTTTATCTGTGAGCTAAGCTTCAATACACCAGACGTTGTACGGTGTAATAATGAGGAGCATTAAGATTATATAACGGCTACGAAAGAAAGAATTGAAAGTCGTTCTAAAAATATGTTTTGGAAAATTGAATTTATCTTAATTCTGAAATCTTTATTTACAAGATAGAATATTTAATTATAAAATAAAATTCTATTCTGTAAAAACAATAAAAATTTAAAAGAAATAAAATTTTGTTCTTGGATTTAATGACGAGTAATATAAAATATTAATGTAAATTTTAGTTCCTGGATTTATTGACGCGTAACATTAATATTTAGGATAATTTCTTCATGCTCCTCATTTTGGGATAATTTTACGACGCTGATTTTTGGACCAAATGACAAAAAACTAATTTATAACAAAACAATGATTTATGTACAAATATTTCAGTGCTGCCAAGTTTATTTCAATTATTTTAAAATTAACACAATTTAGTGCAGAATTCTTGTAACACTACGTAATGGTGACAAAATTATATTACAAAATTAACTTCTTTGAATATTATAGATAAGTAAGTGGCACACTGGAATTATTATACCACTGTAAAGTAACAGCCCGTTTAAAAAAATATTTTTAATAAAATAGTTTTCTATTTTATTTTAAGTGAATTAACTTAATAATTTTCAAGTACATAGCTTTTGTTTCCAAACTTTTTGATATTAACGTCTAATTTATTAAATCCGATATTATTTTTCTATTGTATTATTGTCATAAATACCATAAATACGTATTGTTATAGTTAATGTTTAAGGGTAGACACGTTTTTATGTAAAATCCTTTGACAGGTTCACTCTAGGTTGTGTTTTCTTGTTTTGAACACTTTTAATGTGTAGCAAAACCACGTGACCGTGTTAAGGTTTACCTTTACTAATAATATTGTTTGTACTAATAATATACACGACTTTATGGTAGTTGTCAAATTTTACACAATTTTTTGGAATTTTAATATTATCAAAAATCAGTATATTATTTTAATAAATGCATAACAGATTGATTGCATGAAGTAGGTAATTCCATTTCGTACATTATTGCATAGAGTTATTTTGGGTGTGTGCATAAAATGCAGCATATACCAGTGACATGCATAGATAGCATAGAACTATTTATATAGCTTATTCTGATCGGCGCATCGCGTGGAGTAGTAGTATTATCCAGTAATAAACAGGAACTTATCCACTGACTTTCATAACTATGAAAAAAATATTTTATTATAAATGCGTATTTTAACGTTTGGTACCAGAAAAATAACAAACCTCGCCATGTTGCAGATAAAAAAGGAATAATTTCTTCTAATAAATTTCTATGCAGACTGTTAAAAAGTACTTGTGGCGCCCTCAATCCAGGTTTTATATTTTAGAAGTTATTTTATAGCGCGAATTAATTATTATCATATATTTGTTTGTCTCAACCAGTGGCTGAAATTGGAAAAACTGGCGATTAAAATTAATTCTAATAAATTATTTCGGTGGAATTTAATTCTAATATTGTGTAAACTCTTTTTTGACTTCCTCTTTGATGACTGTCATAAAAATTCGTACTATGTAATAATCTGTAAAACATTTATAAATAATTTATTTTACATTAGCATATACCTGAATTATGTACAACATTTGTGTATTTAAGCATAGTTTGCAAAGTTATAACACTAGTGTATCTGCTCTATTACCATTGATAAATAATTAATTATTCCCTATTATGTTTAAATAATTAATATATGAAAGTTGGTTAGCAGTCTCGCAAAGTAAAAATCATTTATTCATATTTTGCATTCGCATTATATGAAACATATTTTGGAGACATGCAACTGAACTTTACACAATGTCAATGTCAAAAACGTTATATCCTCCATATTGAATTTTATGACATGCTTGACATTGAACGAAGTATAATATCATAAACAACTCCAAATATTGTTTGATTAATTTTCATCAAAAAACATAAAAAAACATGTTTAAAACCCAACGGAAAATTCCATGTATTTTCCAGTAATAAACAAAATTTATAGTATATACGAGTATTTAATCAAAATAAGGATAAACTAAATAGCATAAGTACAGTTGCTAAGTTGTAAACCCTTTATTGATATTAATTATTTTAATATGAGAACAGACTTTTTTTTACATAATTATGGCTTGTCCGTCCTTGGAGTGAATTTTAAATGAAAGCCTGATATACGTGCCTCCGAAAATTATTTCGAATCTCACAACTAATCGTTAACGACTCAAGAGGGAAGGCGCATACATTACCTTAGTCTATGGTATTGTAAAACTGGAAACTAGATGGCGCTGTACAATTACGTCTTAAAAGTGACGTATAGAATCCATAGATTTTACACGATTGGTAGAGGTAAAATGATATTTGTAAATAACAGTTTAAATGATGCTACCGCAAGTAAATATTGCATTGAGTGTATTAAAATAATTTTGTGGCGCAATTCATACTGCAATAGTTCGTTGTTTTGTTTCTACAGTTGTCGCAATTGGTAGTATTGGTACAACTATACAAATGTTATATTAGGCTATAAAGGACTCGATTCCAGGCCGTTAAATTAATAAAAAAAAACTTAAAGATTGTTGACAAATTTAATACGGTGGCGCCACCTAGATCTATCGTGTTTTAAAGATCACATTGATTTCGAACTACAGTTCTCATTACTTCTGCCTTCAACATTTTATACATCGATTTTTTTATTTTATACTGAAAAAATGCATAATGAATTTCTAAAATCAAGTAAATGAGTTAGATATATTTATTATATCTCTCAAAATAAAATACTGTTCTTTTTGTCAAGGCTTTTTTGAGTCGAGCAATAAAAATATTTTTGTGGTATTTTAGTTAGATACTGCAGCGCCATCTTCAGCTTTCCCTGTTGCAGTGTACATTTTCTTTGCATTATAATATTATATATATAATTATAATATCTTACAATAATAATCAATTGCATTTTTTATAATCCATTCATAATAGACTGCAATAGTTCTCATGACAGATATTAGTTGGTTGGTTGGTATTTTATTATACAAGCAACACTGTCAAAAAGGAAGGAGGAAAATTTTAATTACGTATATTATACGTAATAAAATCTTACATGCAGAATCTTTTTGAATTAATTGTAGCTATAATTATAATTTCCTTCCTATTCAGTGTTGTTTTGTTGATTATCTTAATAATTTATTATTAATTATAATTACACAAAATGAAATATGTATTTAAAAAACAGTACTTTTAATTTATTACTGTTTAATTAAGTTTATTGTCATTTTATGTATTTTCTTTTATTATATTTGAGAAACAAACGAATATCATTTAACCGCTTTAAGGTTTTGTCGCATAGCGGTGGGGCGGCTGGCGACGCGATGGTGGCGCGAGTTAGGGAATTCTAAAATACTATTTAAAATTGAACACTGATTCTGAGTCTACGTGTGATTTTCTTTGTGACATGTTCTATATTAACTAGTATATTAATTACAATTAGTACATTAAGTACAATTTACACTTTTGACTTCACGGTTGGGGCGATTAAGATTTTATAAATTGGTTCAGGTGTAGATCTTGCCGACAAAGACGCATCGCGATTTTGCGTTTCAGTACGATGTCGTGTTGAAACCTAAAGGGGTGTGAATTTCACCCTACTCCTAACAAGTTAGTTCACTTCCAATTTAGATTGCATCACTTACCCTTAGGCGTGATTGCGGCTAAGGGCTAACTTGTATTAAATAAAAAAATAATTACAAGGCTTCAGGTCACGTCAGGGTCGCGTCGCCGGCTTGTCGCTTCCGCTCTATGGCTTTTTTGAGTGACGGTGATGTAAAAGTACTTATTTTAAAGCGTCCAATAAGGCTTACGTTGTATACCACGATTCAGGGCTTATTTATATATTTGATTGTTTTGTCCCTTTCTTACTTGTATTTATTTTAAGAGAGCGAGATACTCTCTACAATTTTGTTTGTGTTTTCAGTTTGCTTGAAGATTTTATATTTACGTTCATACTTATTTTGTTTTTGTATGAGAAGGTTAAGTGTTGATGGTGATTTGTGATTTTGAAATCAAGCCAATTAAATATCAAATGTTTTTAATTATGTCACGATTGTGTTCAATAGTTTAAAACGTATTGATTTCTAGCAACAGTTCATATACTAATGATTTAAAACTAATTTCGTGGTTCGACATAATAATATAGACATGTATGTAACTGGATCAAAATATCGACAAAATAATAATAAGTTAATTTATATTTCATTTATTCACATTTTTTTGAAATTTTAACAATGTTGTTCTATATTTTGTTAAAACATCATTCATACTTTATTTCATAATTATAATCATGTATGTACCTACCTATCACATAATTTATTCGGGATAAAAGTACCAGAAGCTATTATCTCTATGTATTTATTGTTAGAGTTTTTCAAAATCAGGACTTTAAAATGGTACGCAGTTTAGTAAATCACAAATCGCCATCGCAATAGGAGTAAGTTAAGAAGTTGTTGTGTAATTACCATACTTATCTAATGTAATTGTATCGTATCGGTGGCTCTTAGACACGGGCCCTGCCTAAACGAAATAACTTATTGGAATATTTCGATTAATGAGATATTACAATTACACACCTAACCTCGACCAAATTATTCAGTATCCTTTCGACTTAAGTAATAATTCGGAATAGTCTGACCAAAACAATAAAAACCTTCGCCATGTTGCGGAAAAAGAAGGATATTTTTGACTAGCATATTTTGCACAGACTGCTAAAAAGTACTTGTGGCGCCCTCAACCACAGTTTATTATTTTCTTGGTCAGACCTAATTCTTTATTATTGTAAAAAACAGTACATATAAATATTTTTTAATTTTGTGTCATGTGAATAATATACCTATCTATCCGTCTGATAATTAAATCTGTCACTTTAATAAACTCTAATTGAAATATTCCAGTAATTTAAAAGGTTGATGGTGCTCGCACAGAAAATAACAGTTGTTATAAAGTATGTTGTTGTAAATATTGCTGGGAAACATGTTTACAACAACGTCGTAACATGAACAGTGTAACAATATTTAATATTCTGTGTGGAAGCACCGGTATTATAAGATTTTTGTGTAAAACTGATTTTGGGGACATGGCTATTATGTTTTAAATGTAATCTATTTAAAAATCAGAGGTCTTTACAGATACCGAAAACAAGTATTAAAACGCGATAATTTTGATTTTAGTATCTACAATAATTTAATTATGTATGTTTGGATAACTACAGACAAAAAACTAATTAATAATAAATAGTTGCAATTCGGAAACTTAACGAACTGCTAGGCAACTTATTCATCTATATTCAAAAATTCAACAATGTGTAAATGCAGGTTAATTCAATCAAGTCATGTACTTTAAGGACACGCAACTACTGATTTTAAAATGCAATAAGCCAATCAGATTATCGATAAAGATCTATTAAAATGAAATTTTATCACATCCTCTTCCGGGCATCTGATTCGTTAGTTGGTTGATTCCTGTTTCAATGTTAACTCTTTATGTTAATAGAAATGTCAGATATTGCAGCAAGCGTTCTTAAGTCTTTGATGTCCCTTCGACTCGTATAAAGTGTTCTGGTTTTACGCTCTTATTTGAACTGTTATAGAATGCTCTCTCAAGTTCAATTTTCCCTTCCACCTACAACTTGGATATCTTCAAGTTGAGAGTAAATAGCCAAACTCTAGGCAAGAGATTCTAGGTTCCTTAGGTCGTTACAAAGATATAAACAAAGGCCAAATGAACTTTTAACTAAAGTTTCAAGAATTGTCGAGTAATATTCATGTCCCCATAAATCATTGAATTAGTTATAAAGTTTAATTGAATCTACCTCAACCAAATTACCCATTAACGTTGTTTGTAAGTGTTCTCTTGAGTCTTATAATTATTACTAATTAATAACTAAATAGTAGTGTTTTTGATAATAAAATTATTATTAGTTCCAACTTGACCATTTTGATATGGTAACTATTGTTACCAATCGTATTGAAAGCGTACAGTGCTGGCAAAGTGTTACAGTGGTGTTGTCAACTTGAAAACGATATTAAATTTGAGAATAAATGCTATCGTGACTTTTATTTTATCTACCCCACATTCCTATCATTTGAGTTGCCATTTTCAAATTAATGATTAATAAGTATGTTACATCAAAGTGGTTAGCTGTTATTGTCAGGGTATAACTTTACTTCTTTTGCAAGTTGGTAGGAGGCTTAGGCCGTGGCTAGTTACCACCCTACCGACAAAGAGGTATCGCCAAGCGATTTAGCGTTCTGGTACGGTGTCGTGTAGAACTCGAAAGGGATATATGGATTTCATCCTATTCCAAAACAAATTCGATAAAAGGTTAAAAGCTGGATTGCAGAATGTTGGCGTCTGCGCGGGTGGACGCTCGCGGGTTTTTACATCATTAGATACTATTGTATATTACGACGTCAATGATACAAAGCGCGTAATAATTGAGGTGCAATTTCGGCCAGTACGATGGGATATGAATTAAAATAAATTATGCAGTCGACGTCGTTTCCGTTGACGTCCTTTGCCAAATTATAAATTAGTAAATAATCCATGGTAATCTAGGCGACACAACTGTAGGTTGCTCTCACATTGGCAACATTGTCACTATTTGGAGAGTCCGCCACCCGCGAGTTCGCAACTGTCCTTTATTGCCAATCTATATAATTATATGGTTCAGAATACTATTCTCATACACTGTACATTATCGTAATGGAGGCTGGAGGGTTAATCTAGTGAAGGGACAAATAATAAACTAGTACATTTGACTACATTTATTCACTGTTTGCGCAACTGCACAAAAAGGCTCTGTCTACACAAACGGGACACCGCGCTCTCTTCCTTCCGCCGTAGTTTGGCCGCCAACCGAGCCAGGCTAAACCTGGAGCGAGGCCGCTCGCGACGAGGACCTGTAGCGTCAGAAAACATAAATTTTATAAGCTTTTACAGTGCTGACCAGGAAAATAAAAAACCTGGGTCGTGGACGCCATTAGTGACTTTTGAGCAGTCTGAATAGTAATTTAATAGAAGAAATTAATATCTTTTTAACAAGCTACTTTTAGATTTCTGGTCAGGAAACCGTATACCGATTCGCTGTGTAAAAACGTAATGTCAATTTATGTAAAAATTTAAGCAGAATCATCATGTTCTCATCTCATGTTATACTAATGTTAGGTAATAAAATTATTATTATAAAAACAAAAACCCGACTGCTTAGAAGTTTGAACTGAAAAGAGAAAAACAAGGATCACTATATCTGTATAAAATTCTAAATACTTTATGGTGCTGCAGGCGGGGACAAAATACTTTAACCTGCGGGGAAAGAAAGATCTACCAAAACTAAGTTTGTACATATATAGTGATCCTTGTTTTTCTCTTTTCAGTTCATAACTTCTAATCAGTCGGGTTTTTGTTTTTATAATAATAATTTTATTTGAGACTTTTTAGTTTTAGTTTATGGTATAGAAATGAGACGGTACATTTAGTAGGTACACTTTTTGCCATTTTTTGTTAAAAAAGTAATATGAACATGACATGATATTTATATTTTTTAAAATGGTATTTTTACGACCTTTCAATTGGTACCCATATTGCTAAGATAAGAGAAAAAAATACACACATCCCCCTTTTTCCCGCCATTTACAGCCGCCATTTTGGAAATTTATATAGCCTATGTTACTACCACAATTTTGACAAATTCAATGATACCTCAAATGTCAAAATCCGTTCAGCCGTTTAGGCTGTAGCGCGTGCCGAAGAAATGGACATACATACATACGTACATACATACATACGCTCGAAAAACATAACCCTCCTTCTAACGCAGTCGGGTAAATAGATAATGTTAATTCCATATAAACTGATGTTACGATTTTACGCTGCGACTCAGTAAAATTTCACACTCGGCACTCAACTTAAGACTGTTGATTTTAAGACTTGGCCTATTTATTCTCAAGCATTAGATGTATAAGTTCATGTGAAATAGGTGCAAAAAACAAACCTTCAGCAAGTCTCTGCCAAGCATCTCTATCAACATTGACCATGCCAGTGGATGCGCTTCTCCCGAGCCCAGCATCTTGTGCAGCTCCTTGCTCTTCTGTCACATCACTGTCGCAGCTGATGCGGCTCGACCTATATCAAAGATACCTATTATTAGGTATTTTCATTATAACAGATTCTACTGCCATATTGGTCCAGTGACCAGCTTATGTGGTTTCAAATCATGCCATGGGTTCGAATCCTGGGTCGGGCTATATAATGATGATGAGATTTTCTTGGCGCTACCCCCGTTCTTCAGATAGATCCTTTCCTTAAAATTTTTAGCCTGCCAACCTACAATGGAGCAGCGTGGTGAATATATTCTTTATATCCCCCTCTCCTACAATGAGCCCTGTATTCAATCACTTATAGACTAATAGGCTGATGATGAATGATGGTCAGAGTCAATTAAGATTAATATATATTATTTTAATATTTTTTAAAACTATTACCTATCTGCTGGCCTTAAATCACTCGCAGAACTTGTTCCTTCTCGCCTCATAGGCACAGCTGATGCTGAAGACAAAAACTTGTCCCTCGCCTCTCTTATCCGAGCCGCTCTCTCCGACAGCCCGGCAGTTCTAGCCTCTGTCTCCTTAGATAACACCGGGCTTTCCACTGCTGACATTGACCTTTCAAAATAAATAGGGTTCTGAGGCATAAACCTGGATACAGTGGGTATTAATATCTCTGACTGTTGCCTTAAAACTGGTAATAATGCAGGTGATTTTTCTCTTTCTTCGTTTGGCATATCTTTTGGCATGTCTTTTGGTATATTTGGAACGATGGTATCTGTGCTTGCAGTTATTGTACGTATCGTTTCTTGGCTATCCTCAATTTTCGGTGGTGGTTCAGGATTTTGTTCTGGGTGTAAGACGTTTGCGCTGTGAGATTTTAAAACGCCGTCGTGTGGCTGTGGCGTAGGTGTGAGACGTTTTTCAGCAGACGTCTGGTAGCGTCGGGACAGTTGACATGCGCTTGCTGATTTCTGCACTTCCCTCTCTAGGAACGGATTGTTCCTAAAAAGAGTTAAAATGTCATCATCATTATTTTAATGATTACAAGTTGAGACAGATGTTATTTATTTTTATACCATTTGTGCTTTAGGTGAGCACATATGGAAGCCCAGCCATAAATGTATCCCTGAATATGCATAAGACTAATACATTAAAAGGTACACCATTTCATCAAATAAAAAATTAAAACATGGATTTTGGGGTTGCAGCAATTGGTGGATGGCGAAGCCTTGTACTCCGGAGTTAACGTACCAATAATTATTATTGTCATTGCATTATACCAACCCGCAATGGAGCAGCATCAATATACACCCCTTCTTTAGAAGGGAGGAGATTGTGTATTACGACATTACCTTTATAACCTATAGGTGATGAATAAATCTATCTATATTAGATATTACCTAATATTAACACTAACAGGCATGTCGGGGGGTCGCTTTCGTTCCGATTTGGGTGATCGCCACGCTGGTGATGAGGCACCACTACTGCCTCCTGATCCTGGACCTGAAATGTAAAAGACAGTAGTTTCATCCTCATTTAGTTGTATTCGCCAGACGTTGTAAATAGGGGATTTATTTTTTCATTAAATAGACTTTGAAATTAAACTATGCCGATGATTATAAGAATAAGAACCTTATTATATTTACCTTCTTCATTAATCTTCTTATTGTACCGTTGTATCATAATACGAATAGACGGAGAAGCTTCTTTAATCGGCGGTTTCCTCTGCGACGGTGGCGATAATGGCAACGGAGGCCTTCTAGACTTTTGTGCTTCTTGGATATCCCCTGCACTTTTAGACTTGTCCAAATCCTGTTTCTGTTGTGGTTCTATTTGTCTGCACTCAGATTTGCGGTTAAGTGGAATTGGTCTAACGTCATCCAAGTCTTCAACATTAACCGGTATCACAGCCCTGGGAATGGATTCCCCACTTCGTACAACTGGTGAGAAGATTTTTCGAGTTGTTTTTACTATAACTTCGGGTGATATGTCTCTTTGATGAGGTGTTTTGAGTCTTAGAACAAATACCTGTAATAATAAATTTGTAGGTAAATTAGTACTTTTAAATTTTTTAAAGCCCACTAAAAGTAACTTACTTCTCCATCAGAATCAGAATGTAGTGATGTTGGTGGAGTCCTAGGCCTTTCAGAGGGCCTACGTGGTCGTTTACGTCTTCTTGGTATTTCAACTGTTACTGTATCGACTTCTGGATCACTGTCACTCTCAGAAGGTTTAGATTGCTCTCTTTCAAGTCTCGCCCGAGATTTGGACTTCTTTTTACCGTTATTTTTATCACTCTCTTTACGTTTATCATCTTTCATATCATCATTACTACCTTTGCCGTTCTTTGTATCTTTCAAATTATCAAATTGTTTCAAACTATCGAATTGTTTTAAGCTTTTCAAACTAGAACTTTTACTAGTACACGCTGGCATTTCGTAGACTTCTTGTCTTTGAAAATCTAAATTGTTTTCCTTATAAAGACTTGAACTTCCTCTCTCTATTTCATCGATGGTTTGTCTAATAAACCTGGCATCTTCTTCTAAACTTGCCTGTTTAACCAGTTTTGCTTTAGAATTTCTACCTTGTATCTCCGTCATTGTCTGTAATGATTAGGAAAAAAATAAAAATAAATTAAATATCAAATAAAAGATGTATTAATGAGATATAAATAAACGCACTGTGCTACCTGTTTACGAGTGGTCATTGTCTTGATTGTTGTTTCTTCTTTAGATATCACGCTCCGAGAATCGGATAGTATCACTAAAAAGTAATACAAAAATATAAATGCTCGTGAACAATGATATCAAATTCATAAACTAAATGGTTGGTCTAGTGGTTAACTTTTGTGGCTTCGAATCAAAAGGTGGGCTATTAAAAATATTGCGCTTTTCTTCATTCTCAATAAAAAGTATTACACTGGAGTTGGAAATATTATTATTCGTCATTCAATCGTCGGCCCCGATCATTATTAAAAACAACTGATAGTGATTTTTACAGAATCAATCATTATTACACTATGTCCGCTAACCCGCATTGCGTTCTAAATTCTGCTCTTTTATAACAACGAAGGTCTGAGGTATTGGGTGGCGAAAATAAATATACATTGTCAATTGTGTATTAACCACCCTGAGAGGCAGCCGGATTGCTTCAGTTCCCTACCACTACTCCGGGCGCATAAAGCTTCAAACAAAGCCTATTTGTATACTTTTTTTATTTATCTTTAATACTCTTACCAGCTCCATTTGGCTGCAACACGGCAGTTCCAGTAATGGCCGAGCTGGTCTCGCACAGATGCCTCGCTTCCGCCTGCCCGTACGTGTAGACGGGCTTCTGAGGAGTGTGTTGAGGTGATACTGCTACTAGAGGAGACGCTGTGCACACCTCTTCTGCTTCTACTTCTACTAGCACTGCTGCTCGGGTGTTCAGGGCGTCACATTCGTCAGCACCGTCCAACTGTGATGACATAGAACGGTTGAAGTTCATCTTCTTAGATGATCTCAGAGATAAATTACAGATCTTTCTGTCATTAGAAGCTAGAACATGAGTAAAAATTTTCAAGCATGGTCAATTTTAAATCGTGAGGTTTTCTTAGCCTCAGGTTACTAATTTCGTTGCTTATTCTGAGTTCATAGCAGTATTTTTTTGAATCTTTAACGTATAAAGGTGTGTTATAAGCTTAACGTGTCATTCCGTATGTCTGTGAGTCTGTGTGTCTGTAGTTTATAAACGAATAAACCGATTACGATACGATTTTGTGTTTTTATTTTGTTTAAAAGCTGATGTGATCGAGATGGGACTTAGTTATGCTTATATAATTATCATTTGTTAAGAAAATCTAAACATCTTCGTTTATCTACCATCAGGAACAGATTTACTGACATAGGCATGTGTGCACTAAAAATGTTATCAATTTAATTTAACTTTTGTCAACTTTAAATTTACTGTTCACACAACCCTCGCGGTTAAGTAAATTCGTTGCTTATTCTGAGATCAAAGAAGACGTTTATTCATTTTTAGTCTTCAAACGTACAAAGATTTGCTCTAAGCAATGTGTTTCTGTAGTCTGTAAATAAATGTGTGTCTGTAGCATATACCGAATTAACCGATTACAATACGATTTTGTGTCTTTAATTAGTTAAAATTAATTGATCAAGATGGACTTAACTAAGCTTACGTCCTTATCATTTGTTGAGAAAACTAAACATTTTCGTTTATCTTCCATCAGCAAAATCTTGGTGCACACAGGCCATAGTCGTCTGATAAGGAATTGAAGAATGTCGGGAGACTTTAATTTATTTCTCTCCTCTCATAAACTTAGTAGAAAATTACAAACTTACCGAATGCTCTCTCTCATATTCCGACTCAAAGTCATCGACATCATTGACACTAAGACTAGAAGCATGCATGCGGCCAGAACCAGCAGATGGAGCCACACTGCCGTCGGACTGCGTGCGCGTCAGTTGCGAAGACGGCAGCTTGCCCTTCGCCCGGGCAGCATTCAACAGCGCTGACGTGGAGGCCTCGGGAGCTATGCCTCGCGACTTCTCCCACTCGTGGAGTTTGCGAGTGAAAGAGCGGGATATACCTGTGGCAAATGTGTGGAAAATTAGATGTCGCCGCCAGACATGCTAGAACAAAGAAGAGAATATGGGGGTAAACAATAATCTCTTTTACCATGAAATTTGAACAACCCCGTGGATGTCCGCACTAACACCTCATCTGGTTTCGCTTCTTCTGCCCACGCTGGAACTGAATTTGTTTCTTTCATCCGTGTCCATTCATCTGTAATATTAAGTAAACATCTATTGTAACGATCTATCATTGTAATAACTTAAGCAAAACTTCTAATTACTTACCTAAGTTATTGTATCGATTATCTTCGACCTTTTAGCTAAAAGAATATTGAAATAAATCTACCTACTACTTCGCTTGCAGGGCTCAAGACTCCCAAGCAACTGATTGTCAGTGCTCCAGATTGAAGAACCTCCTCACAATCCGTGTTGTTTCAATTACTGTCTGTGATCTGTTCGTACTGTTCTGAGTCCGATCCGTGATCCAACAGCCAAGCGAAAGTTTTTCAAAGCGGTTGGTCAAAGCTTTCGCTATAAGATCAATAACTGAAACGACTATTGGAATAGTAAAGTCTGGTATTGTCCGTAGGGAATCTTGTAAGAAAGGTCTGAACTCTTCAGGTATTTTTTAATAAACAGCACAATTATATATTCAATCTTTGATTAAAAGTTGTATTTGGTTTTATAACTGTTGACTATATTTTGAGTTTAGTCAATTATTATTTTCGGTATAGTAGTTTTGATATAAAGCTTACCCCACTTCTTTAGGAAATCGTCGCTGAGATCTTTCCTCGCAGGTACTGGGGGCGGTTGTTTCACCCCCTTTATTCGTTGCCATTCTTCAAGCTTTTTTCTAAAATCTGCTGAGAGTTCCTCTTCCGTAGCCACGGGACGAGGTGCTGAAAAAAACAATTTTAAATATTATATTTTTTTTTAAACCGACGAAAAAAAACGGAGGAGGTTTTTTTATTAGAAAGGGCATACTTTCAAGGTGGTCCATGTTGGGATCTGATAACGATATCCCGGGGAAATTGAAGGAACTCTTCAAATTTTGGTACTAGTGCCGTATAATATACTATGACAGTATAGCACGAGTACGTTACGTGGCGATAAATCACTAAAAAGTAAGAAATAAAACTTTTTAACAAAAAATAGAACCGACTCAAAGCGCACTAAAAAGTAAAAAATAACTGTGTCATTTAGTTGCTTTAATTTACTTAAGCATATCTAGGAGTCGGTGCCAGCCAAGGTTTCTACTTTCAAGGACGTAACCTAGAACCCACAAACTTCTTTACTACGTAAAATAAATGTTCCTTAAAATTGCTGGCACCGACTTCATAGATATGCTTAAGTAAATTAAAGCAACTAAATGACACAGTTATTTTTTACTTTTTAGTGCGCTTTGAGTCGGTTCTATTTTTTGTTAAAAAGTTTTATAAATTATTTATTTAATTATTTTAACACTTTAGAAACATCTCTGACATTTGCCTCGTGGGTCTAGTGGTTAAGCTGTGCGGTTTCAGATCACGGGGTCCTGGTTTCGAGTCCTATTCGGGGCTGTATAAAGCTATTTTTTCTTTTAACGAAATCCCAGTTAACCTTCTTAGTCCTGATTTGGAAATTGATGATATTAATATTAATATCTGATAGGATAATTATACTAATTTATCTCGATATTCCTTTAGTAACTACGACTACGCGGTTAAAAATAGTAGGGCAAAGCTAGTGACAAAGTTGTTCATCTCATTATGAACCCATTTTGACGACAAACTACAGAGCCAGGCCTCTCTTCTTATTGGAGAGGGGAGGTTGAAGATGTTATCAAGGTGTAATCTTAAACTTACCCGCATAGCCAAGTTTTCCCCGTCGATCTGAAATCTCTCTTCCGAGCCGGGTCTGAAGCGCCGCGTAGTCTCTTGCTATCTCCTCTCTCACCGCACTGGCCTCACAGCCGCTGCTTACGCCTTCTGTATCTGTGAAGATTAAATAGGTAGTAAGTACAGACAAAAAGAGTTCGGGCATTCTGAGTTCTACGTTTTGCTTTCTGAAATGTATATAACTTTATAGAACGCACACAAACCAGACAACAATATCGTGCTACCTGAGCGGCTGCAATCTTGAAAAATTACTCATGGTATATTATTTTTTTACGTCATGACCTTTAAGTCGTTTAAGATTCTTAGTGAAGGCGCACCGCTCACATGGAAAATCAAACAAATCCTCCGGTTGCAAAGCATCAAGCATCCGGCGGTCAAGTTTTCAGAATGTGGAGCAGTAGTTGAAGACAATAGCATTATGAGAAATGTACTAGGAATACTGTCTTCAACCCTTGAACTTTTCCAAGCTTTCGCTTGTCTGATAGTTCAAGGGTAATAACTTTTGTACTACCTACGATTATTATGGGTTTTACAAACTACTTTATTTATAGGTATATCAGGGCTTAAAAAGTCTTTAGTGTAAGTGGTATCTTTTTATTATCTGTTAATATAAGAGACGTTATTGTTTGATTTTATCTTAGATACTAAACTATATCACTAATCTGTGTTTATCTCTTAAAATGACAAAATCAAATGTATAAGTCAAAATGACCTAAATTCACAAAATTATTATGAAAATTAAATAAAAATTATTTCAAAACAAACATGTGACAATTGGTAGGTACTTTAATATCCCATACTTATAATATAATATTTATTTTTTTATTTCCAAGTTTCTTTTTACTGAAGTTCGTTTAGTTTAAGGACACACAAAGTTTATATTAAGGTTTTCCTGTGTAAGTGGAGAAAACGACGCGACGAGAAAAATTCAGTATATATACGTTAATAACTGGACCAGAGCAGACGATATTATTACATAGGTAGTAGAGAGTAGAGTCGATTATAGAGTAATATATATTTCATACTTAACAGGTTAGAGGCGATTTTTCAAACAAATGCTTGGTCTAGCTGTGCTATGTCTATTCTTCCTGGGTTTGTACGCGTATGTAAGTTGAAAATATTATTGATTCCGTATCTACCTACACAATAATTATGCATGCATATTTGAGTAGGTAACATAATTGAAACTAAACTTTACCTAAAGACCTATCTCAAAAATGTCCTATGGGCCTATGGTGCGCTAGAAGACTTATATTGTTAGAGATATCGTCGGCCAATAGCAGCAAAATCAAAAATACGCTCTCTCTTACGCTTAACGTAACGAAAAAGGAGCAGTAATTGATTTCCCGGTATTGAGCCTTTTCTACATGTCTATTTACATCTCTTCGTGCGCATCCTAAGCCTACAGGACCATTCTAAATATAATGTCGTGCCTTCAAGCTTCTAAAATATAATTTCAGAATACCCACAACCGCGAGTTCGAGGCAACTGCCTCTGCTATTTGGCAGATTTGGACAGGCAGTTGCCGTCGCTCCTGCAGACAGAACCAGTACTGCGGTTTGACTGTGATCAGCCGTCAAGAGAATCAAGGAGCTGAGGGTGAAGATGCGGGGAATATATGTGTTTGCGGCACCTGCCCGTGTGCCCTCCTAGAGGATGTGCTCAGGTACAATATCTTATACTTTAAACTAAATGATGACCTTGTGCTATGACCAACTTCTTTTGTTGATAAATTACTAGGTTACTAGTATTTTTATAAAACCCTTTTTCCTAAGTCGAAGGACTACGAAAGGATTAATGAGAGTAGAAGAAACTAAGCACGGACCGTGGCAAATGGACGGGATGTAGTCTTTGTCTATCCCTATGGGAATGACTCGTGGTGTTTTGTATGTATATATCATTTCCAGGTCATGCAGACCAGCTACAACGTTTTATAGACAGTCCATTGATGTGATTTCAAGAGGTTACTGCAATGCATTGAGAGTAGTAAGTACAATATACACCTCCACCTGACTGACAAAGTTTGTTTGAGATTTTATTAGTTGTAAAACTTTTCCAACATCGTATTTCTTTTCAAAACATATTTTCACGTTGGTTTTGTATATGAATTAAACCGTATTTGAGGCAAGAAGATAATAGACCCATATGTCGCCTGCACTGAAAATGAATCAATCAATCAATGAATAGAAAAGATAAACAAACGTCTGATTTGTTTTGTAAATCCACGCAAAAAGCATTTATCCCATCACTTTCACATCCACAACTAACTTTTTTTGCCTAGTTATAATATGTACACCAAAATTTGATTATTTATCGTATATTCTAGCTATCCGATGTCTGTAACGAAGCATCCCGAGCGCCGTTCTGTGGAGTGTCATGTGTGAAGGAGGCGCAGGTAATTCCCATGTACGTACTGATGTAGAGTCTTCAATAATATTGTTGATGATATTGAATATTATATCTTTCACTTATAAGCAGCTATAAGTCGGTGGGATTATCTAGAAATCCGTTTATATATATAATAGAAAAAAATTATATTTTGTTAAATCATTGATTATGCTAAACCAATCAATCAGGTGTATAGTTTTAGAGTTCACGTGATATGTTAGCCAGTCAATCAGGGGTACTTCTCAAATAGATTTTAAGTAGAAGATGTTCGGTTCTAAAAAATATACATTAGTAGCTCTACAGCTACTACTTTTGTTAAGTAAGTGGTCATTGTACTTCTCCAATTTAACAGCTCTTCAAATATATGTTATAGGTACATAGGGACATGTATCTGAACACAAGCTTTTTATTTTCAGCTTTTGTCAATAGGGCAGTGTGGTTCAGCGGACAACATTAATTTTATAAATGAAACAGCTGTCAGAGCTGAATCAGATAGTAATGAAAACGAGTTAGGTGAAACAAAAGAAGTACAGACGAATCAGAAAAGAGAAGCATCGATCGGGCAAACAAAGGCTAAAAAACTATTGGAAGCTGTCGTCAAGGCAGAAGGTGTTCAAGAATTAACTAAGCTCTTTAAGAAAGAAGAGGCTGCAAGTAAAAAAGAAGAACTAGATATAGGTCGAACTTCAAAACAAACAGATAGCGAAAAAAATGAAAGCGGACTCGCACAAACAAGCAAAATCAGTCAAGTCAGTCGAAGAAAAGAAATTCCTTTACCTAATGAGTCTGATGCAGGATTAAAACTGGCAAACGCATCAAAAACAAGCCAATACGAGGTTAAAAAATATGACAGTGGTCAGTCCTTTTCTTCAGTAGCAACGGAGGACCAGAAAAGTTGTTCTAAATGCATTGAAAAGGGTAAAATATGTATGGGAACTTGTCCTAAAGCGAAGGAAAAGGGTAATTAAGAGAAGAGACAACAACTTTTATTACTTATATCTACCATGAATAACAATTTTAATTATGTAAAAATATAAAACATTTATTTTCTTACATATTACTTTTTCTATCTAAATAATTATGCAGAATAAACGCAGGCGCTAATTTGCAGGATGTAGACTCTTTATTATTTATTTGCGAATGCCAACATTTCGAAATCTTGGAATAAGGTTTGGAGTCTGCGAGTCATCATGTTCTTAAGATGCTGAGGTTGCGGAGCAAGGCAAAAATAAAAGCACGCAGATGATTTTTGCCGGATTTGGGTATTTTTGTTGCTCTTATTCGTCAGTTATCCGTCTATAATAAATAATAAAACATAGAAATTATGTACCTATTAATTACATTATAGAGTGGCTACACTTTAGTATTTTAAGTCTAAGATTTACGGTTTTGTTTATATTAATAAACTAGAGTGATATTAATAAACCCCCTGAAAATTTAAATATACTTTATGTGGGTGGTCTGTTTATTGGTCCCCGTACCCGTCTGATAGAACAAATTAATCGCATATCAAATATAAAAGGTTTTACAAAAAATCCACTGAATGAATAAATTTAATAGCTGGCTGGGAGGCTTTGGCCATGGTTAGTTATCACCTTGCCGGAAAAGACGATTAGAGTTCCGGTCATGTCGTGCAGAAACCAAAAGGGGTCTGGATTTTTATTCTACTCCTAACAACCATCAGGTGTGATGGTAAATGATGCAGTCAAAGGTTAATTTGTAGCAAATAAATAATAATAAATGAACTATTAAATCATTTAAAAGTAGGTTGCTTAAAGTACTTGTAGTGCTTTGGATAAAGTACGTTAAAGTGTAAAACTTAAAATTTCTCGTAATCGTAAAAGTAAATATACACGTATTACATATCAATAATGTATATACGCACACCGTCTTCTCCGACGCAAAATACAACAAAGTTTCTGTGCTTTCAAATTCCTCAATTTGAAAACGATCAGAGTTCTATGTTGTTACAAAATCACTTCAATACTCATAAAATATGATTTTACGGCGTGTAATATCGTAAACAGTTTCCTATCATTCGATACGGGTTAAGCGCGCTCTATTTCGGTCTAGGAACATTTATTTATATCTTTTGATATTGAGAAATTTGCGTGACTTCGATCGGTGTTCCGAGATGAGATTCTGGCGCGTCAAGAATTCGCTGTGTTTTATCACTTTTTTATTGGCGAGTATCTATTTTAAATGATTCCTTTTATTTTTCTCTTTTTTTCTATGTACAGAAAAGCTTTGTTAATTCAGAACAAAATCTGTCTTTCTGTGTCATCATCATCAGATGCCTTCTTCAAAATGAAGTTTGGCAGTCAGGTACAAAAAATGCTTCCGGTCTTGAGAAACAGTTTTAAGCTTCGTATAGCTAAGCCAAAATCTACTCCTTTATATCATCAATCCATTTTCTCCGCTGTCTTCCGAGTGCGCGTTTTCTAGGTATCTTGCCGTCAAGAATCAGCCTTATGAATTCATAAACTACATAAAGGATCACCTTTATGTAGATGCAAAAAAATACTTTACCAACTTTTTTTTTTCATTATTGCTGTTTTCATTCTTTCTATATACTGCATTAATAAAATGTTTTTCGTGTCTACGGAGTGTGGTGTTTTAATGAATGAAAGTAAATTAAAAATAATCTTTCCGTTCGACAGTGATATTAGTTTCACTAATTTCTGGAGCTAGTGCCAACTAATGTGATACTTTTTGAAAATCTTTTGTATGATAAAATTCATTGACATATTTGGTATCTAAAGTGGGTGGATGCACGACAAACAGAAAAAGAAGTGCATGATGTCGACAAAGTGCTAGAAGAAGAACTAACACACAAACTAGGCACAGATCTTTTGCAGAGTATTGAGAGAAAATTTCAAGTGGATCTGGAAAGGTAAAAAGAAATATTTAGGTAAAAATTTTTAACAAAAAATAGTACCGACTCAAAACCGACCTACCGGACAGCGACTTCTAGATACGCTTAAGTAAATTAAAGTTTTGAGTCGGTTCTATTTTTTGTTAAAAAATTTTATTTCTTTTAGTGATTCGCCACGTAACGTATTCGTACTAGACTGTCATAGTATTACGTTTTATACTTGTAGCCAAAACGCTACCGATACTTACACAAAAACCGAAATCGCTGCAAGTGTGGCTATAAAATTTGAAGAGTTCCTTCAGTTTTCTCAGGACATTATCATTAGATTCTAACATGATGAGATCCATCTTGGAAGCATGCCCTTTCTAATAAAAGAAGAATTATCGAAATCGGACAACTCTGTAAAAAGTTATGCGTGGTCATACATAAAAAAAAATATACGTGGTCAAATTGAGAACCTCCTCCGTTTTTTTCGTCGGTTAAAAAGTGTCATAAATACTATAACCTAATTAAAATTGTAAATAATTTCAAAACTGCCCTCATTCAAAAAATAGGTTTGTTATATTTGCTAAATAATACTTAGTTGAATTTGAAGATGAATAAATCCTGTATTAAAAATAAATTAAATGTTTATAGTTTCCTTGAATGAAAGCTATTGATTTTGAGTTTCAGATCAGTGGATATGGTACTCATAAAGATTAAATTGTTGCTACAGAATGGCACTCAACACATTCAAGACAAGCTACTTGATATACAGGGAAACTTAGACACGATGAAAGCTCACGGAGAGAAAGAGGTTTGTATAGATATTTTATTCACTACTAGCAAATTACCTATATTAAGAAGTGATTCGTTCAAAGATAGAGAATAGTTTGGAAAACCGATGGATGTCAAAGTCCGAAAAATTCTAGACCGCTGACCCCCTATCGGTAGATGCTGTGTCGTTCCTCCACTAAGTAGATTAATAACTTCAAAAGTTATGTAGGGAGCTGCTCGTTGTGATAGGAAGTCCCTAAAAAGCCCTAAAAGTTAATCGTCCGATTTCATGTTGGATGTTGAAGATGAAGTGATTCAATATTTAATTGATATATTGTTGTAGGTTGAGTTGTGTCTAACGCAGAAGCAAAACGAAAGCTCAGCGTTAGCTGAAAAAGCTTTACACCAGATGGTGGTGTGTGGGTACGCACTGATAGGCCAGGACCCGGCGCAAGCCATCCACAAAGTTGTCATGCTGAAGAACATGATAAAGGATGGTGTTAAACCAGTGAGTGCCAATGTTTAATTGTCAATCATAGACGTTGCTTTGAATAAGACAGCAGGAGAGAGGGGAATAAAACATGTAAAGATTCGAACAATGCCAATAGACAAATGTATTACCATTGAGCTAGCATGGGCGTCACTTGATGTAAGGAGTTTGATCCGCCCATGTCCATTTGCAACACGGAATTTTTTGTTTGTCCATCTTGTAAGTAAAGAAAAGAAAAATAGGCAAAATGTAATGTTAGCTCCACAATTTGTATGTGCGTGGAAAAAACGATCTGATAAATCTAGTAGTTGTTGATAACTAAATTATTTTACTGATTACAAGTTAGCCCTTGACTGCAATCACACCTGGGTGGTAAGCGATGATCTATGCAATCTAAGATGAATGCGGGCTAACTTGTTAGAAGTAAGATGAAATCATTACCCATTTCAGTTTGTACTCGACTTTAATCTAATCATCTTCAAGGCAAGAGATCCTAGACCTCATAATTATTTTACATTAGGTATGATTGTATTCAAACGCAAGCCTATCAACCACAACTAAGTATTACAGACCACTTCAAGAACGACCGTTATAGACCATTAAAATCTAAACTTCCAGCTGTACGAACAAAAGAAAGAGGTTTACGAGCTGCTCAAAGTGTGCGGCCACGATCACGATTCGTTGAAGAAGGTCGTCAAATGCGTCATTTCGAAGGTGAGATGTCACTAATAGGTCTGCATTTTATATGTGGGAATTGCCTTATAGTCCGGTAATTTTAGATATTTGAAATAACAAAATTCCAACAGCCAAAATTCAGTGGACAGCTTGACTTCACCATTAGAAAGAAAGCTTCAAAAGTTCATCGATTACATCAACGTTACGAAAGTTATACGGAATCAAAATGAGTTTTATCGAAAAATTATCTGTATCCTAATATTCTAGGACAAAGCTGTAAATCTTAAAATTATCTAGAAAAGCTTCTTTTGAAGCTTTATTTCTAACAATAAACCCAAGTTGTTTACAAAATTTTGGCCCAGCCGGAAATTGTTATTTGACCATTAATTTTTTATTTTAAATGAACGTATTATTAGTTTATCTTATTATATATATTTATATATATATCTTGCGTGGTACACGAATACCATGTCAAAACATACGCATAAGTTGTGCCAATGTGCAGGTTTAAAATCATCACTGTATGTTGAGCATAACGAGCAAAGTTGGGCCAAGCAAAAGCTTTGGTCTCAAAAAGCCTTTGTTCTATCCCTTTTTCTTTCTTCTGCCTTTTAACTTAAATAATAATCTTCATTTTATTGTTAACAGAACTGAAACTCGTTACTAATAATTTAATTACCTATGTTCTCATACCAAAATAAAGTCACGTATGACTGTAGTTAGTTCGTTTTCCTCATAGATGATCCATCGAATTTCGCTTTACAAAACAATTTACGCCGAAAAGCACTAAAATACATGTAAGCGAAACATATTCCACAAACTCTGACGATAACCAGAGCAAGATATAAAAACTAAATAACCAAAATAAAATTGTTTGAAAACTTCTTACCAACAGAATTACTCATATCCGCTTGTTGTCAGGAGAGAAATAAACGAGGTTTCCTTCACGAGAAGTTGCAGTGTAACGGCTCGCGATAGACTAATATTTATTATTAATAATAAAATATGGACTATAAAAAGAGCGGACTGTAAAATTTTAATATTTTGATTGAGATGGTATCTCACGTAAGAATCTATACTAATATTAGAAAGCTTAAGAGTTTGGATGCGCTAATCTCTGAAACTATTGTTTCTAATTGAAAAATTGTTTTTGTTTTGGACAGTACAGATGTACCGCCAAGCGATTTAGCGTTCCGGTACGATGTCGTGTACAAACCGAAAGGGGTGTGGATTTCATCCTACTCCTAACAAGTTAGCCCGCTTCTACCATAGATTGCATCCACACTTAACATCAGGTGTAATAGCAATTGAGAGCTAACTTGTAGTGAATAAAAAAAGTCTATTTTCAGATATTAAACTTTTAAAAGTTTGAGATTTTAGGTTTCGAATACAGAGAGACATATAAGTATATAGATGATTTTGAGATAATAATAGAAATCTAATGAATAGTAAATCACTAATGTATCCGACATAGTTAGTGAGCCGCAGAACTGAAGCGGCAATGGGATGGGGCACGTGCTTCGAAGAGCTAGCTGATGGACGTTGGGGACTCAAGGTGCTGAAATGGCGATCCCGCACTTAAAAGCACAATGTTAGTGTCACCCACTATACTAAAGCCAAACTCGATTGAGAATGCTTGTCAACAAACAAATTTAAAATTAAGGTAGAAATCACTGGTCATGTTACATCTATTTTTTTTAATTAACTAGTTATGACAAATTCATGACAATAAATTAGGTTATTAAGCTGAAAACTAATTAATTAATATATTCAATATCTTTTAAAAAAGATTTTTTAAAATACAAAACATAATTTTAAATTTATTAGGCATAAAATGTGTTGCATTTTATACCTTCATTTTTTATTTGTTTGTTGACAAACATTCTCAATCGAGTTTGGCTTTAGTATAGGTAGATTGACGATACGAAATGTGTCGCAGGGAGCCACAGGCTAGGATCGTAGTGTTTGGAAGACCCTTAAAAAGACCTATGTCCAGCAGAGGACACCCGCCGGCTTTCAATGATGATGATGATGAATAGAAATCGAATAAATAGATTTGATGACAAACACATTACCTAACTTTTAGATTTTTCGACTTTCCGATAATTTGTAATAGTCTTGTGATCATTGCAAGCATTTGAGCAGCGTGGTGGGTCTTAGCTTAATAACAGTCCATAAAGGCGGTTAAAAATAAGCTAGTGATGACGACTCCACTATTAGGTTTTATAAGCTATGAATGTAACTGATGGAATAAATAAATAATGTAATCAGTGAGCTAGTCAATTAATCAATGTGTCTATTAGAAGACGCACGTGGGCTTCTAATTATTTATTTGCACAAGTGTAATTTAGGCGTAATGATTTTATTCTCGGGGATTCTGCCAACTATTTAATAGTTTACTGACTATTTTTTAAATTCTGAATGATAAATATAGACAAAGATTGATAGGATCCAGGTTATATAATATTAAGAAGAAGCAAACTGCGTCATTGATGAGAAGGACGTGAGATAGTAGAAGCATTGTTCTAAGGAATTTAAAAGCCCGCGCAGTTAAGGCATTTTGAGCTGAAACATGATAAGTAGTAAGCCACCAACATGTCCTACAAAGTGCTGTTCTATGTCCATCAATCTGAGGCATAGTGCTAAACTTAATCCATGTAGTAGTAAATATGAAGTAGGTCAGTACAGCGTTTTTTGGTGTTTGTAAGGTTCCGCATGGTACGGTTTTGGGAGAGAGATTTTAGAAACTTCATTTTTTTTATCGACTACAGAGTTGGCCCTTGACTGTTATCACACCTGATGTTAAGTGATGATGCAATCTAAGATGGAAGCGGGCTAACTTGTTTGGAGTACGATGAAATCCACACTCCTATCGGTTTCTACACGACATCGTACCGGAATGCTAAGTCGCTTGGTGGTACGTCTTTGTCGGTAGGGTGGTAAGTAGCCACGCCGAAAGCCTCCCACCACCCAGACCAAGACAAATTAAGAAAGATCCCAATCTGCAGGACCTCCGTCTTATGAATCTACCACGCATACCACTGCACCACGGAGGTTGTCAAAAATTTAGTTTCTCCATCTCCATTCTACCACAGAAGATTGAGCATACATTTTCCCTAAACTTTGGCATTCCTTGTTGTTGGATATCAATAACGAAGATTGAAATTAATGAAGATTGCCCACGATCGAAAGTTTCGGATTGACGTTTCTTAATAAACCAGCCCAAATGTGGATTATCCTTCCTGAATCAAGGTATCCTGATAATCTTGATTTATGCATTTCCAATACACCTTGTCTTTGTCAAATAGATATGTTCTAAGCTCGCTCTAACTTAGATCTTATCAATGTTTTTCACCAATCATGATTATAATCAATGGCAAGCTTTTTAATATAAAAGCTACATTTTTTTAGCCCTTGACTGCTATCACACCTGATGTTAACTGATGATGCAATCAAAGATGGAAGTGGGTTAACTTGTTAGGAGTAGGATGAAATCCACACCCCTTTCAGTTTCTACACAACATCGTACCGGAACGCTAAACCACTTGGCGGTACGTCTTTGTCGGTAGGGTGGTAACTTCTCAATCTGCCCCGCCGGGCCTCAGGACCTCCGTCTTATACATATAAATCCACCGCGCATACCACTGCGCCAAGGAGGCTGTCAAAATTGATTGATGTCATGGTTGGATTGTCTGTCTTAATGTTTTGCCGTGGAAAATTGCGTAATATTCTGTTGCATTGCATTGTTATAAATCTAAGATACATGTATATTTTGACGTTTTTGGCATTCGCGAAGGCCATCTATTATAGCTGATTGCTAGCACCCGTTTGTTTTGTCAACAAAGCTTTACCACTTCTATTAATGCGTTTTTGTTTATATAACAGTTTAGTAACTTCCAAAACGTTCAGTTCCGTATAAATTGTAACGTAGTAGATATACAATGTAGGTAAAAGGTATAATAACATCCCGAAGCGTATTTCGATCTTGTTAACACAATTCTGCATATAAAATGTATTAAAATAAAAAAAATCGCTGTAACATAACAAAAGGATATATACACACATATCTTAAGATTCTCCCTAGGTACCTCTTTTTATTTTCTAGGCATGTGTTCTCTCTCCCTATATCCTGGTTGACGGTATTTACCTAACACGTTGTATATTCGTATTGTTAAGCCATCGAAGCGAAAGATAACAAATTAATCATTATAGAAAATCTATTATTTTTGCTTACGAGAGACAAGGACAGAGATAATACTCGCTCACTTTGACTTTGGGTTATTTGTTTAGTTTATTCTATTGATGCATAAGCTGCACTTTAGTAAGATCGTAAATGTTGGTCTTGGCCGGCTTGTTATTAGTGCCATAAGGGAAGCGGCATTAATTTCTTCAAATTTTCAGATGTAGGTAGTTTCATGTTAATTTTGCTGACATACCTACCAATGGCGTCACTGGACACCTCGGGTAAAGAAACACGACAAATAACGAAATCGAAAATATTGTTGCCTCTTTCGTTGTGATGTCAGGAAATAAAGAGCAAAGTTTTTGATTTCGCCGTTATTGGTCCTTTTTACACCCAAAATCGTCTATTGATGCATCTTCTGGTCAGATTTTTAGTTAGGTCATAGTTTATTAAATAATTCAATGGCCAGGTAAAGCGATGAACGTGTATGAAAGGATTAATGAGAGTGGAAGAAGCTAAAGGAAGAATGCAAGGACCGTGGCAAATGAAAGAATATGGTCTCTGCTTACCCTTGCGTGTATGTAAAATAAAGCCACTTTATTTTTTACAGTCTCCACTCATAAAATCAGTGATGATGGATATAACAGGTCAACTAATAAACGGCGTTGTTGAATTGACAAAGCTTATGGCACATGGTGCGATGCATGAAGCCTGCCTTATTGAAGTCATGAAGTCCATAGAAGAGGAAGCTGCAGTGCTAGTAAAAACTGTGAAAACCTGCGCTTTTGGAAACGAAAACCTCGATGAGATAGATAAATTCATAGCAGATAATAATGCAACGGTTATTGATGTACCAAACGGAGTGGTTGTAAAAGATAGTAACATGACAAAAGTAAATGAAATGAAAGACATCTTACAAAGGATGATAGAAGGGAAGGGTGCTGAACATATCGATGATATGTTTAAAGATAAACTGATGAAACTTCAAAACGATTTGGACGTTGGCAATGTTAATGTAAATGATATTCCAAATGATTTGGCGAAAAACGTTAAGTAAATGTTTGTAGAACGTGTGATGATGTTTCATTTTATAGTAGCTTTTGCTCACGGCATTTCGTAGATTTTTTATTATCCTCAAGGGCGTCTACATTTAGGAGGTGGTTACTCTTTTACTTATTTGTTAATATGTAGCTATCTCTGACTGTTTGGAGAGCATCGTACGACGTAAAGGCGATCATTGCCCATTAACAGAGTGACACTGTTTCAGGCATGCCAGATGCCGTCACCTTCATCATTATCAGCCTAATTATGACCCATTAACGGGCCATGCCTCCCTTGAGTGGTGATACGGAGCGTAGACCCATCACGGTGCTTCAATGCGGGTTGGCGGGTTTAGGGTGATAATGTTCAATATAGTGACCGGGACAGCTTAACGTGTTCTCCCGATGCTCGAGGTATAAAATCAGCAACCTTCCGACTTCGAACGAAAGAGAACTTACAATTACCTGAGCTATCCAGGATTCGAACCCAATACTTCGTGATAGAAGCCACTTAGGCTAACCATTAGACCAAAGAGACAGTTTTGCAAAAAAAGATGATGTAACGAAAAGACATGCGACCGGCCGCGACATAAAACTATCAAAGGTGAATGTCCTGTATGTCTTGCAGCCTATATAATTCATTTCTGACATTTGGCCATTTGCCAAAGTCTCGGTGCCGGACACGGTTGCGGGAGCTTTTTGCGTTTTGGGTTACTGGGGAAGCTGAATTACTGGTTCAGTTAGCCTAATCAGCTATACTACTGTAATAATTTGTCGATATTAGTTGATTCTGGTAAAATTTTCAATACACAACTTTAAGATTGAAAAATTTGTCGTGTTACCTTAAAAAGCAAATTATACTTTACAATACATTGTTTCCTTAAAAGCAGTGTGCAGCATTGAAAGCTCTCAGCTGGCCTATGTTTTTCCAACGCTCCCAAAATGTATAGCCAAATTACACCAAGCGATGACAATTACACCAAAACCTTCTTTAACTATTCTCATTAAATAAAGAACCATTTAGTAGAGATGGATGTGAACAGTCAGACAGACTATTCTGTTCTATAATAAATAATCATATATATAAATTGATACTAACCAACGAATCTCTATACATAATCATAAATTAGTTTCCCCGGTACTGTGCTTGAGCAGAGTGCAAAAATCATTTGTGGGACTTAGTATACGATTGTATAATCTAATCCCAAAGGAAGTACTGGACTTGCCTTTAGAAAAATTTAAAAACTGTGCTAAAAGCGTAATAGGCTTTTTAAGTAAAGGTTACTATAAAATTAATGATTTTATTAACGACAAAGATACTTGGAGGCAATCAGCTGTTCTTTCTACACACAAGACGAGATAACCAAAATTGTAATTTTTAGAATACAAATTGTAACATTGATTATTAAAAAGAGCAACTGCTGAGTTTCCCGCCGGCTCTTGAGCTCTCGGAAGAGTCACTTCGTACTGATAGAGTTGACGTTTCAAAAGTGCTTGTAAAACAGCCTACGTGAAATAAATGATTTTGAATTTTTTTTAAATTGAATTCTACCTACTGTTCACCTATGTACCTATTGTTCAAAAGTGTATAAATGACATAAATGAATGATTATAAGTGACTGATTCGAATAAACAATATCCACAGACTATTGCACCATACCAACTCTTAGATAATTGCTATTTCAACTAATATGATGACCTCATAGGATAGATTAATGTAACTGTTATCGCAACAGTGTAACATAAACAGAGTTGGATGTAAACCATAGTGCTGTATTGCCTGATTCAGATTAGACTAGTCTTATATCTATAATAAAAATTGAGAATATAATAATGTTTTATTTTTCTACTCCCCGTAAGCTTTTCAAAATTTATTTATTCATTTATGGTAACTATCCATATATTTTAATATTTTTATATTTTTAACATTTTAATATTTTTTACTATATAATTATGTCTAAGTAATACGAAATCTTTGGAAATTAGAACTATGAACTATAACATATATAAGCACAAACACGCACGTAACGTACACAAACACATACACACACACGCATGCACGCACACACACACACATATTAAAACGATGTCGTAACATGCGCAGACTTACATGCCGCTAGTTATACCTACTCTTAGATTATTGCTATTTCAACTAATATGATGACCTCATAGGATAGATTAATGTAACTGTTATCGCAACAGTGTAACATAAACAGTCAACTTTATTATTAGATCTGAGATTAACCCCGTTGTAACTGACGACTAACGCGCAGACTGACTGCAAGGCGTTGTAACTAGTGGGTGTTTACGCTTTAATAATAATCAATTTAGTCAATTAGAAGCCTCATGAAAAATATAGATAGGTAATAACACAAACGTAGGACTCTGTGAGCATTACAATACCTAGCTCCTACATACGAAAAATATAGAGAGGAAATATATATTTAACAATATGATTACAGATAGGACTTGACTGCAATCACATCCGATGGTAAGTGATGATGCAATCTAAGATAAAAGCGGGCTAACTTGTTAGGAGTAGGATGAAATCCACACCTCTTCCGGTTTCTACTTATACTTGTATACCAGAACGCTAGATCACTTGGCGGTATTCTTTATAGGTAGAGTGGTAATTAGCCATGGCTGCAACTTCCCACCAGCCAGCCTTGGACTAATTTAGAAGTTCGGCAAATCATTCTAAGCCTGGAGTCAAGAAGTTGGTGGTAATACACCCCCATGCAGAGGTATCCGTCGGTCCCAGTCAGTATCTTCAATATCTGATAGTAATCGTTAGTAAATGTAACGCTATCACCATCAGCCCGCCAACCCGCACTGGAGCAGCGTGGTGGGTGTACGCTTCATATCCCCCCTTCTGTAAGTGGGGAAGCCTGGACGAATTCTATAAAGTGCATGTATTCGTTAATGTTGATACAGTGCAGTCGAACATATACATGTCTATTTGTAGAAAATATTCTAAGTAACTACAAAATACCAATGTTACGTTTTAGATACAAAGTGGTAAATTAAACAATAACAATTAAAACGTGCCGATTATTTATGTTAACGCAATTCAAAATAGTGAATGTTTGTAATACGCTACATCCGGTTTCCAACGGTCTTGGCTCCGTCGACCGGAAGTGGCGATTGCAGCGCCGGATGTTTCATGACTTTACTCACTGTTGATACAACTAAAGAGCTTTTAAATCGCGACAACATGTTCGCAATGAAGTGTTATTTATCAACATCTTGCTTGTGTTAAATTAAATGTTTTGAATTTATGAGAGGTGTGTCGACCAAAATTCATGTTGTGAGAAAACATGCTGAATTTATTAATTGTGTCAACAATTATTTGGTTACATTTTAAAGTGTTACCAAAAATCCTCGATCATTATATTATAATTGAGAAAAAGAGTTTATTTTAAAATTTCCTCTTTTTAAACAACTTTTTAGTAATGGTAGAGGTCGTCTGGGAAAACGGCATTCTTCCCTACCTATGCATCAGCAAAATAGTTTTTTTTTAATTGTTTTTATGTCTGTCACCTGTCGCTTATCTCCTAAACGATTGTACCTATGGATTTTCATGCAATTATCGTAGATATAAAAAGCGAAGTCTACATAAACATATTATAAGCTTATGAAGATAAAAAATATTAGGAAATATGAAAGAATTTTGATGGGTATGAGGTACCTATAGATTGGAATGAAGTAACAAACATTAATTGAGAATATCTTTTTTTAAGTTGGTTAAAAACTCGCCAAAATGTTATTAAGAATTCGGGAAATAGGGAAAATCTTGTTATTACGAAAAATTTGGGTACCTCAACATGGCAATTTTGGCAACGTTTGTTTCCGGTTACCAATTATTATTATTCGGTGAACCTATAAAATGCTGTGTGTTCTCATTATGTCAAAGAACGCTTGCTTTCTTCAAAATGCGTGGAATTCTGTTTACATTTGACGACCTCCGTGGCGCAGTGGTATGCGCGGTGGATTCATAAGACGGAGGTCCTGGGTTTGCGGGACAAATTGAGATTTTTCTTAATTTGTCTTGGTCTGGCTGGTGGGAAGCTTTTGCCGTGGCTAGTTACCACCCTACCGAAAAAGACGTACCGCCAAGCGATTTAGCGTTCCGTTACGATGTTGTATAGAAATCGAAAGGTATAATAATAAGATAATAAGATTTCGTTCTACTCCTCACAACTCACAAGTTAGCCCGCTTCCATCTTAGATTGCATCATCACTTAACATCAGGTGTGATAGCAGTCAAGGGCCAATATGTAGTTGATAAAAAAAAACATAAACAGTTTTATGGGTTACGCGGTAAATATATAATAAATAAAACATTCAGGTAAATAACGTATTGTGTTACTGTTATTGTGAAAGGTCATGAATTTAGTTTCAGACAAACGTTTTACAAACAGTTGTTCTGTATACCCAAACTCAAAGTTAAAAATTTCTGAATCCAGTTAAATGTATGAGATTATTTCTAATAGTCAAGTAATCAATGATATATTATGAATTTCTACACACTTACTAATATTATATAGGCGAAAGTTTCTATTTATGGATGGATGAATATTTGTTACTATTTCACGCGAATATATAATAAATGGTAGTTTTTTTTTGAAACTATAACACATGCCACATTTTATCCCACTTTCCACAGTGACGAGAACAACGCAGGTGAAACCGCGGGCGTAAAATTTTCAGCCCGAAGTGGCAGATTACACCGCCGTGCCTTGACAACCAGACCGGTCACTATTATCTAATCATAACAAGATTTAACACTGTATCGCCCTAAGATCAGTAAGTCATAAGAGGCTAGTTACCACCCTACCGACAAAGACGTATCGCCAAGCGATTTAGCGTTCCGGTACAATGTCGTGTAGAAACCGAAAGGGGTGTGGATTTTCGTCCTACTCCTAACAAGTTAGCCCGCTTCCATCTTAGAATGCATTATCACTTAACATCAGGTGTAATAGCAGTCAAGGGCCAACTTGTAGTCGATAAAAAAAAAGATCGCTAACAACTGATAGTAATCGTTAAAATTATTTAAGCCCGCCAACCCGCGTTGGAGCAGCGTGTTCGATCTAAACTCCATATCCCCTCCTATACGGAGGCCCGGCTCTATAGTGGGCAATCAAAATAGGCCAATAATGATGACGGTGATGACTGCTTTATTTATTGTAATAAACAGATTTTATAGCGCTTACCTACGCATTTATAGCACGATTCCACATATACAAATTACGGTGACCGTACTAACATTAAACTATTTCTTATATAGTTTAATGTTAGTCCGTCAAACGGTCAATCCTTAATACGGGCGAATGTTTGTATGTATCGATGGATGTTTGTTACTCTTTTACGCAAAAACTGCTGAATGGATATTGATTAAACTTCACAATATTATAGCTTATACATAAGAATAACACATAGGCCACATTTTCCTGAAATTCCCACGGGAACGAGAAATACGTGGGTAAAATGGCAGGCGTTTTCTAGTCAAGAATAATATGTTAACTTTTTTAGTTCTGTTTGTAGTATTCGTTTCTATTTATGTAAGTACGTACGTACTTACTTTTTCCTCCCTTTTAAATTAACTCAGTTACAGAGGTTTTAAGTTCAAGCGACAAAATGATCGAAGTATTACTAGTATTGCTACTAAGTTTTAAGTAAGACAGCATGAAAAATATTAAAAATGCGGCTGTACAATAACACAAAATATTTCTAACATATTTTGATTTCTCCCGTAAACTTAAGACCTCTGTAAATCAGTTAATTTTGAAGGAAGGCAAATATTAACTTTTCTAATATAAAATTTTAATATTTCCTAATTCTTACCGTTTTCTGTTAATTGCGAAAAAACACATTAGTTTTTATTTTTTCCTAACTTGTCGGGGGTTGCCGAAAATAAAACCTCTACACGTTGATTTAGTTTCATTAAGATATCTATAGAGCAAAGTTATAACTATTTTAATTTCAAAAATTATTTAATGGTCTATACAGCCACCGATTGATTGATTGTCGGATTGATCGTGTAATGCTCACTTAAGCCTACGTCACAGCGGACCTTGGCTTCGTTATTAGCAATCAAATAATATTCCGTTTGCATGCTCTTTTGTGAGCCGAAAATATAAATGTGGGATTTGTTTAATTTTAGATTAAATCGAATCTTTGTTCTAGCTGCGCTGATGAGGCGTAGTGAGAGATATCGCTCTAGATAATGTCCGTCTGTGTGTAAACATTGTGCTATGGTTTACGAGATCGCACTCGTATACCGCACTCGTATATAGGGCTTGGATAAATAACATAAATATGAGCCGTTTCCATATTTTAAATCGGTAGCGTAAGGCATTAGATCATTTCTAGCATAAAATACTGGTAAAACTTAAGTATTTATTTGAAAATTCTTTTAGAAACGAGAAGTACTGGACTTGATTTCTTGGGGCTATAAAGGATTTTTTATTTTCTAAATGTATCTGTTTCCTGGGTTTAAGTTCTGGGTCGGAATAGTTCCTGTGTATAAAATAGTCGAGGTCGAGTAGTTCCTGTTTCCTCCGAGTAGTTCCTGTTTTCGTAAAAAAGTAGCCTATGAGTTATTCTGATGAAGCTCATTATTGTAAAGTTTCATCAAAACCATTCAGTAGTTTTTGCGTGAAAACGTAACAAACATCCATTTATCCATACATTCTTTTGCGTTTATAAAATGGGATTGAACTGCTTTTCTTATAATAAGCACTTTTAAAACTTGATATTTTTCTGTTTGTACTGTCTCTACCACCACCCAAGCTATTATAATTAACATGTGATTGTGATCATTGCAGATAAACCTTATTAGCTGCTACCCTAATCCCATCTTCTTGTATTAGAGCACCGAGATAGGTAAGCTAAAAGGAGGAAAGTATTACTTTAGCAAACCTTCCAAATAGCCTGATTATGACAAATTAAGTAAGTACTTCAACTATTGTGACAATAGAATGTAATATAGTACCTGCATCAGTAAAGAAAGCTGAGTGTCGGTTGGGGCTGGAGGGCACAGACGCGGAAGTAGAAGTGAGGAAGGCGCGCTTGACTCTGGACCACTTGGAGTCGCGCGGCTGGCGGTGCTGTGGTGGTCTGGCCCCCAGCTCCAGGGAACGCTGCTTGCGGAGTACAGGGTGGGAACCCTCAGACTCTGGAAGATAACAAATATATTACTGGATTGAACCAACCAAAGTGAACCGAGCTGGTGTAGAGTGCAATGTGAATCTTCGGAATCAGAAGTTAGCTCTAGAGCAAAGGATTCGGATTTAAGTCGAGAAGGCTGATGTTTGAACTCTTTCCGTTTACTATTGACGTACTAACTCCTACCACACTTTGTGTTTGTTTGGAACGGAAAGGCAATTATGGTTCTTCCTGGATCCTTTTTCGAGTTCCATACCTCAAAATGAAAAATCCACAACAATTACAGGACAACGTTATCACACTTAAGTTGTATGGCACAGATATCAATTCTTCTGACCCAGTCTCTAATATGACTGGGTCAAGTGTCTGACGAGATTGATACACATAAATCGAATCTTACCCAGCTCCTCAGACGAAGGTATAGTTAGCGTCAGCGCTGGCGGAGCATCGCTGTCCCCTCCATCGCTCAGGGATCTTCTTCTCGCTGGTATGACGTCTGGAGATCCTTTGGGAGGCCTAGTCTTCTTCTTTACTGACTCTCGGTGGGTTTGGATGATGTCCCGCATCTTTACCCACGGGCTTTTGTGGAGTTTATTTGGTGATGGGGATGTTGAACTATCGTCCTAAGAAATGAGACTTTCTTTAATATAATTGAATGGCCTAAATGGTCAATGGATAGCTTTTTGACTACTAGTGGCGTATAATATACTATGACAGTATAGTACGAGTACGTTACGTGGCGATAAATCAATAAAAATTTTTAAACAAAAAATAGAACCGACTCAAAACGCACTAAAAAGTAAAAAATGTGTGTCATTTAGTTGCTTTAATTTACTTAAGCAAATCTAGGAGTCGGTGCCAGCCAAAGTTTCTACTTTAAGGACGTTACCTAGAACCCACAAACTGCTTTACGTAAAATAAATGATCCTTAAACTTGGCTGGCATCGACTTCATAGATATGCTTAAGTAAATTAAAGCAACTAAATGACACAGTTATTTTTTACTTTTTAGTGCGTTTTGAGTCAATTTTATTTTTTGTTAAAAAAATTTTATAGGCTGTATTTTTCTACTTATCATCACGTTGGTCTTTTAATTAGTCCATTAAGTTAGATAAGTAATGCTATAGTTGTCACTTCCCCGGAGAAAGCTCTCTTATAAAGAGCTTCTGTTACAATATAAACGACAAGTTTTGTATTAAAGTCAGCGCATCATTAGGTACGATAGATCTTTTTGAATCAAATGAGCTGTTGATCATATTTTCAGGGTTTTTCACTACACGACGTATTTGACCAGGCTATTTATTAGCAGTAGTAAGAGAAGTGTTTTTGTCACCTGCATCGGTGCTTGGAGATAACTCGTTTCTTGGTCATCACTGCGCATTCCGCTTCTACGACATATACCTAAAGTAAAGAAAAAGTAAAAGTAACTTTATCAAAATAACTGAGATAAAATTATCAAAATTTTGTACAAAATGCTGCTGATACGTAGTTGCGTTCTATTTATATAAGATAATGCATTTTGAGTGAGGTAGGTATTTATGTACCTATCTAATAATTGTATCTCTTAAATCTGAATGAAAAAATGTTATTGTCTTTCTGTTAAATCAACAGGTGAACAGTGAGGACTACGTGTCGAGCAGCCTTTTTCACATATTATGATAATAATATGTAGGTATTATTATACCCCAATATATTTCCTAATTAGTAAATGCTTGATTGCTATCGATTATGAAAGTAAAAATTATTACAAGACATTTACTAAGACTAATACTCTTCTACATATATACTTACTTTTTCAAGTTACAATATTAAGTATTATCAAGTTAAAATAACTTGATAATCCTTCAGTAATACTAACCAGACTCAATCCGCAGTTCTTCACAAGATGAGTTAGGAGAGAGAGAGATCAAGCTGCCTGGTGTCAAGCTGGCGGAATCCCGTGGCTCAGGGTTGGGTAGAACTGGTCCTTGACTTAGTGGGCCAGAAGTATTAGGTAGGCCTGGTCCTTGGCTTAGTGGGCCAGGAGTGTTAGGCAGACCCGGTCCTTGACTTAACGGGCCAGGAGTGTTAGGTGTGGAGCCGACCAGGGCCACTGTGGCCATGGCTCCCGCAGCCACCGCTGCTGCCCCGCCGATGGTGGCAGATGGCCAGTGTGCTTTCTCCCATCTGAACGTACAATAATAGTTTCTATCAGAGTTTGATGAGTTTGGTCGTTTAAATATTAGTAGCCTATCAACGATCGCCATTTTGAAAATCCACGTAGGCCTCAACCAATACGCATCCATATTTTTAATTAGATTTAAAATGGCCGTTATTTTGACGTTAATATGTTTTAAAGTTGTTATGACTCTCGTGTGACGTTAGAATAATAATCTCTATATTTCTAGTAAATTACTGTCGTTTTAGTTATTCAGTAGTAATAGTAAAAGTTTCGTTACCCAATGGCACCACTGGTCGCCAGTCCACCGCCCATACATAAATCTTGGAACCCCTTTCCAAACAATGCAAATACTAACGTCCATATGAAAGTTTATTGGAGTTTTTAGTAAAAAATCTATATGTTTTGGATCATTGAAATAACCGTTTTTTACTACATACGAGTACATTTGAATTTTTACAAACACCAAAATAACATGTTATTTACAATTTTTGTCTGTCTGTCTGTTTATTCTGGCTAATTTCTGAAAATACCAATAGGGTTGTAAATAAACCTTTTTTGTATATGATAGCCAGACTCACGAGGAGGGACATAGGGTAATTTATATCCGGATAGTCCCATCGGAACAGGAACTACACGGGTGAAATTGCGGGCGAGCGCTAGTTACAAAACAAAATGCATCAGCTTTGCCTTGTGTGGTGACAAGGCCTTTAGGGTATTATAACTGGTAGCGAATCTTGTTTAAACCAATAAACTGTTGCTTAGCAACTCTGAGATAGATAAAATTTTAACAGCTTAAAATTATCGTACTTTTGTTTCTGATAGCACACTGGATCTTATATAAAAACTTGTGCATGCTGTAGTTTTACACAAAATGCGTTTTCTTCACATCTTACGATACAAGTAAAGTCAAAGGTTGTTCATAAAGCTTTGCAAATAAATTCACCCTAAGTAATATCTAGTGATCGATTTGAAGAAGGTTTGCTAAGTCGATTTCATATTAATTTAAGGACAGAAAATATTTATCTGAAAACTTAAATCTGTGTGACATCGGTTTGAATTTTATACAACACTGAGTTAACACCGCCATTAAATCAATCAGTAGATCGCACATAAATCTTATCTTAAAATTTTAGGAGATGGCATTTTAAGGGCACAGATATAAGCTAAACTCTGACTCTATTTTAAAGTAGGAAATAGCAAAGGCTATAATAAGTTTGACAATAATAAATATGCTGGTGTACCTCACCAGATATGTGCCAGTTGCTTATATTACATTAGATACACTTCCACACTGGCTTGTTTTTTAGCAGCCATGTATAAAAAATAATTGAACATAATAATACTCACTTAAATGCAGCTTTAACTCTGGTCCAATTAGAAACTTTTGACTTTTCCACCTCCTTTGCGAATACACCATCAGATCTCCTTCTCAACAGTGCCCCCGGTGAAGCATCGCTGTCGTCTCCACCAGCTGACCTGGACCTTTGTTTCCTCAGCAACGACCCACCGAACCTGGAATGTGTTTTCCACCTGGATCCAGTTCTTTTCATACTCCTACCCCCTGACATCACAGAGTCAAAAAGTGCTTGCCCATATTCACATTCCAGTTCTGCATCTAAAGCCTCATTTATATGCTCCAATTCTTTAGTCTCATCTTTCAACCTTTCATTTTCTTTCTCTATTCTCTTATAGGCATTATGGAGTCGTTTTAAATGATTCACATCTTTTAATCTTCTTAAAATTTTGTTATTAGTTTCTTTTAATGTCACAAACTGATCAAGAAGCTCTAACAGTTTTTCTAGCTGATCTAAAGATTCTAAGGTATCCTTGGTTCGCGACGCTACTTCTGTGCCGCGCTTGGATAAAGCATCATCACGATTTTTCAATCTCTGTAGCATACTTTCACACAAGGCTTCAGGATCTGTGGTGTCTCCGTCCATGCCCCAGGATTCATCTGGCGTTCTGGCCGTACATGGAGATGATCCTTCGGCATCGGATGGTGTTTGAGGTTTCACTGATAAGGAAGCGGGTGGCTCTCCTCTTCGTCTCTTGTGCAGGGAAGTACCGCTGGGAGGAAGCTCGGTTACTTCTTTCTGTTCTTTTCGTGCTGGTTTTATTGGCTTCTCGTTCTCTGCTTGCCTGACCTCAGCGACATCATTGCCGTCTTTTTGGGACGTCATCATAAAATCGCAGATGTCGGTTTATGCGTCGGTTATATTTAGATGAAAATAAACGCACGTGTAGTCTATCAGTCGGCGATGGGAAGAATTTTAAAGGAATGCATTTTACAACAGGCGAACACCTGGCATATTTTATTAACACTTCAAATATTTTAACGTAAACCGATAATACTTTAGTGGCATATATCCAAGAAGTATCCGCATTAAATTCACTTGATATCGGTAGACATCGGTTTATTCCTAGACGCGTTCACATTCTAGCATTACACAAATAACTGAGAAATACTTATCACTGTACCACTGTCTTATACCGGTAAGCAGATTAATCTTTCTACACTAATTTTGTTTGGATTGTTTTCTATTTTTTTTTATTCTATAAGTAGTAAGACATTAATTTGTTAAAGCTATTCCATGAATGAAATATTAGTATCGGTTTATTTCATTTCCCGCCCAATGCGCAGACGCATCGTGCAAGGCGGGCGGCCACGGACTGCCACGGAGACTCACGAATATTGACGAACGCGTATTTTTAACTTGAAACTTTCTTCGACATCTGCTGAGCGACTCTAATCCGTATTTGTATTAACAAAGGGATCCCTAAGTACAAATGGATTAGTATTATTAATACCTACTTTCTTAATGTTTGGGGCTGGGTTCCCATTAACCTATATTTTAAATGGAAATAAATGAACGTTTTATGTTACTACCTTTCACATGGTTAAAGGAAAGTTAAATGGTTTCTTTCTTTTGATGAAAACTGTGTCATTTTGTGAAAAATCGTATATATTTTATCATAATTTGCATTTTATTTAGGATCTTTCTTTGACGCACAAAAGCCGCCTTCAAAGTGGCTGCAAAATACGTGAATGACGTCAGTAGTATAACACGGCCATATCAAGTTCGCCTTAAAATGTTGCAGTTAGTTTGGGATTGACTTTCATACTTGAACTTCATCGGGTTAATCATCAATCGTCGTCAAAGGCAGCTACGAAAAAGCTAAGGATCAGAAGATTAATGTATTAATGGTTGAGTTGAGTGACATAAATAGGTAGCTAGGTAAATTGTGTTAACATCTCTCAAAAAACACGAAGCTGTCAAAAGAATGATGCTAATAACTAATTTATTGTGGGCTCTTCTCGGACCAAGGCGCATTTGGGACCCTCGTAGATTTTATTTTAAGCTTCCGTCCACACATTATCACCATTATTTTAAAATAATGGTTTAACATGACGTTTCAAAAGTGTCAGCAAATTAACCCATAGGTAATTTTTGTAGTCTTAGCAGAAGGCGATATCCCCTAATTTTTAATGCGTGTATTCAACATAGTTTTCTCATCCATAGCGCCTATTAATAATGTTTAAGATTTCCTGTACTAGATTATTTTTTACCCTTTTCATTAAATTATAGTTCAATGGAGTAGCAAGAGCCGTTTTCCAGCAGTGGACGTCCATTTGTTGATAGTGTAGATGATAATGGTTTATAAAAAAATTAAGTCAGATTTTATGAAAAAAATATTTTATTACTAATCTTAAAAGTGAGCAAATATCAGTAAAACTGAGTACATATAACTAGAGGCACAATCATCAGACGTTTATCATAATCTGATCGAGCTCCTTTCTGCTAAGATCTGGCACGGTTGCTTCTTGATGCGGTCGGCCCACTGGTAGCAGTAACTCTAGACGTTCGTTCAGAGGCCTGGCCAACAGGTCCCGGAGACGAGCGTTGCAGTTCAGGGGGGTGGATGTTAGAGCCACCAGGCCGCAGTACTGGAAACAAAAGAACCATAACATCATCTTCAGTCTATTTGTACTTTTTATAAAGAAGAAGGGAATTTGAACTTAGATATGCACGCTGGTCCAATACAAATTCGTGGGGTTAGGGCGATTACAATATAATATTGATTTCTTTACGATCACTATCAGATGCTAATATTAATCATCGGGACTTATCATTACTGGGCACTAGTCTCCTGTAAGAGTACCGAGTGGGGGTTTTCGAGTAGGCCGGATTATAGAGATAATGTATGACTCAAAGATTAGATAACATGTTTATGTTAATTATGGGAACCAAAAGCTAAATAAAGTGCTCGTGGGCGAATCAACTGTATAACTCCAGACTTATGCTGAAAGCTTTTTTTGGAAGAAAGAACAACATTTTACCTTCATTTAAGTTTTTTAAGTCAAAGTACTTGGGATTGCATGATTTATAGCCTACGTAGCAATTGAATTAACTTTAGATTACCTATCTATATTCTATACCTATCTCGTCCATACCTGTATAGCGGCCAATAGGAAACCAGCAGCAATCGCTACGCTAATCTCATTGTAGTAGTGCATCTTCTTCTTCCCATCTTCTCTCCAAGAGTGAGTCTGCCGAAACACCAGTATAAGGGCTGGAGCATCAGATAGATAAGGCTTTTTGTATGTAGTGGCAAAAGGCTTCAAGTCCGTCACCCATTGTCTCGACATTCTTCGTGTGTAGTTTAGTTCTTCCTCTTCTTCTACTATGTTTCTTATTGCCTCTTTCATGTTGGCGTCTTGTACTACTACAAAAGTCCAGGGCTCTGTGTGGGCTCCGGATGGGGCCGTACCTAGGGTAGTAATATTCATCTACATCAGTTGTTTAATGGATCACGACTAGGTCCTGAATTCTTTTTGTATAGAAGAGCAGGGTCAAGGTTTAGACCAGAAGCAGGGTTGGCAGGCTTGGGGTAATAATGTTTAAGTGTGTAACTGATGTTAATGATATGAACAAGACCAACGGCTTCATATGCTTTGAGGCTTACCGAGTTTTGTTGGAAAAAGAAAAACTCATTGTCCGTTGTCAAGGAATAGAAACCAGGACCTATAGGCAGATGTGATTATTTACAATTATGATTTCTTTTTACAATTGCAATCTATACTTCTTGGATTTAAACATGTTGAATATTTAAATACCAGTAATTATAGTTTATAATTTATAACAACCTAACATTTGGGTTTTATAGGTTTTTCATTAGACGACACGTATTGAAATTATTGCCATATACCAGAAACAAAATGTTTAGAACTTGCAGTATTTTGACACTGACCTACCATCTACTCTATGAAACTTGCCTTACGCATAAGTAAGACATTGCTCATATTTTCTCACAGTCAATGCGACGATAGTAGCTAAGACCAGCAGAAATGGAAACAGGGAAAAGAATAAAAAAGAAAGAAAATTAATAATTATGGGAATTAGTTAGTTTTTTCGATAAATAATTGCATTGATGGTATCATTTATTTGCTATATTTATAACTTGAGGTAGGCCGCGACATCATCCGCGTCAATTTCTGTTATTATAATCGCGATAATGACTAATTTTCGCCGTTTTTTCCATATATTCCACTGATTCAGCTCCTATTGTCTGCAGCGTGATGTTATATAGCCTTATGCCGTCCTCGATAAATGGGTCATCCAACACAAGAAGATTTTTTCAATTAATAATCTAACTTAGTAGTACCTACTCGTAGTTCCTAAGATTAGAGTATATAAACAAATCAACAAACGAACTCTTCAGCTTTATAATATAATATTAGTATAGATTTTATCAATCTGCGTATAAAATATAGTACTTAACTATCGGATTAAAATAATAGTCAGACCTTGGATAAAAAAAAATAAAAACGTAAACAATAGGCATGTGCAGTGGAGATAATACTGTAACTTATATATATTTTTAATAGCTATAAAAACTTATCAAAACAAAGCATTTTTTCCTAATGTAGTTCAAATCTAAGTACTCGTACGTATGGGTATCAAATACTGGTGGGTAAAGAGCGTCTTACCTATCAAATTTGACATGCCCGTGACTTCATTTACCATCCTCCATTTTTGACGGCTTCCGTTGCGCAGTGGTAGGTATACGTGATGGATTGATGCGGAGGTTCTGGGTTCGAGTCCCGACGGGGACGATGAAGAATTTCTTGATTGGTCTTCGTCTGGCTGGTGGGAGGCTTTGGCTGTGGCTAGTACCACCCTTGGAAGGGTGTCTTGCAGAAACCGAAAGTTGTGTGGATTTTCATCCTACTTCTAACAAGCTCGCTACCATATACCACAGGTTTTCAATGAAACAAAAGTTCAACTCTTTGTGTAGTATCGGCCATTAGTTTTTTATGAACTAAGCAGTTCATTCCCTTAATTTTTTGTATCATTGCGTAAATTCTAATTTCAGTATAGAAACTATACCTGCCGTCTTAACAATATTATCCAACACCTGCTGAGGGATGGGCTCGCTGCTGAAACTCCTCACTGTTCGCCTCTTGGCCATCAGCTCGTAATAATCTATTGATCTCTGCAGAACTTCCTCCATCGGCCGTTTCACTGGTTTGTATGGTACGTGTGGTGTGTCTTCAGGAATGGCGGGCACCAACCAATCTGGATCGTCTTCATCATCAGGATTTTCTTTTTCTGAAAATGTAATTCCAATACTAATCATCTATTTCTTAATTTATAATATTTTTTTCATAGACTTCGTTCGTATTATGAGGTCCCTGATTCTTAAGCAATTAAGTAATAACAGGTCGGACGAGACAGTTATAAAAACAAAACGATATAAATGGGAATATTCAATGAGAAACTTGAGCTAAGTTACCCTAATAACTACACAAATCCACGTGGAATGGTGGTAAAAATATTGGTTGGTTATCCAGGCCTGACCCTTTGCGCAAAAAACGATCCAGCCCGATATAAATGATATGACTTAGTATTTGTTTTGTGTATTTAGCGCTTGACTGATTCCAGTTTGATTTAATTACAACTAAATATGCAGTATTTTGCGGAAACGCGCTAACCTTGGCAGGATTTGGCGGTGTTTTTTACTTTATTATTGTTTTATATTATTACGCACATTTATACGTAATAGAGCTAATTATATTACATTTCATTATCATACTAACTTAATGTCTGTATATGCTGCGGTCTAGGTAACAGTAGGTAATCAATTGCAGTATATTAAGGCTTCACGCCCCTACATGTTTCTTTTTTGTTGATTTTTTTTGTCAAGTTATCTTGACTGCAATCTCTGGTGGCAAGTAATGATGTAATCTAAGATGGAAACTGGCTAACTTGTCGGGAGTAGAATGAAATCCACACTCTTTCTAAACGACATCGCACCGGAACGCTAAATCGCTTGTAGGTACGTTTATGCCAGTAGGGTGGAAACTAGCCACGACCGAAGGCTCCCACCAGCTAAATTGTTGTGGTAATATGTTTTCACTAAACATCAAAGAACAATGGTCTGATATTTGTTGATGGAATTCGTAAGTCGTCTACAAATGTAAACTATTACAGTTTACGTAAAATAATTTATTTTATTTTTTCAATGCGTATACAAGGTCCGAAAAAGTCCTTTAAATAAAATAAAAAATCAGTCATTACATTATCATAATTGAGTATGGCAACCACGCAACAATAACACAAAGAAAGATTCAATATGACATCAGTCGGTCAACTAGGGACAGAATATCGAAAAGAAAGTATCGATACTGTACACATAAGCACAACATCGAACCAAATCGATACTTATTACTGGTTATTATTATTATTACTATTTAAACTAACTCTTTTGTGTGCCGAACTACTCGTGTTCAAGTAGTACTAGTGAGTAGAACAAACCTATAAAGTAATAATAATGGCGAACTAATAATACTTATTTTCAATTGTCAATAAATATTTTGATTTATTAACGCGTATTGCATTTAAATTCCTAATCATGACAAATATTCACTGCCAAAGTTTAATCTTACTTGGCGGCATTTTATACTATACTAAGAAAATAAACGAATAATAGTCAAATATAATATCAAGTATCAAAAGTACGCAGTAGGTTATATTTTGAAGGAAAGGAAGATAATCATGATAAGGAAAAGTATTTTTAGTCGTAATTTAATGTATAATTAGTATGTCCGATATAATTAAAATTAAGTTTTAAGTCATTTCCTGAAAACTATCGAGTAAATGTATCGAATGTACTCGATACTCTAAAGTATCGATGCTTTTTTGTCTAAAACTTCAAACATAAATATCTTTAATTCCAAACTTCACCAAGTATAAAACCTTAAGAAAAAATTGCTCAGAAATAATTTCTCTATAATTTTATATTTTTTTCCATTCATAGACGTAAAAAAAAGTCGTCAACAAAAATTTGTTAGGAAAATGACCATTGTTCTTTCAATTTTTAAAATTTTTCTGTCCGTCTGTTTGTTTGTTCCAGCCAATCTCTGATATAATTCGACCAATTTTAACAGGATGCTAACGCTAAATTTTAATTCCACGCATACGAAGTCGCGGACATCCGTTAAAAACCTTAAGCAGGTACTCAATTGTTCGTCAATTAAATACTAGAGGCTTCAACCGCGTAGGTCTCATTCCCGTGGGAAGTTCGGGATAAAAAGTAGCCTGTGTGTTATTAGAATATGTCAGCTATATTATTGTAAAGTTTCATCAAAATCCATTCAGTAGTTTTTGCGTGAAAGAGTAACAAACATCCATCTATCCATACACACAAACTGTCGCCTTCATAATATGTGGATACTTTCAGGGCATGTGAACTAGGTTTATTAGAATCCGATGACCCTGCACTAACCCGAATGGTTTCATATATCGGTGGTTAATTAGTAATCGATAGGGACTGGTGACAATGACCCAATGAGACTGTGACTTTGGTTCTGCGATGTACGCAATTTAATTATCAATGACAACTGTTATCAAGAGTTCAAAGTTATTGAGAACAGTAGCGTAAAATGTGAAATGACAGTCAAAACACGAGATAGATTAACTCGAGGAAGTTGTTATTACGACCCATTTAGTATACAGGAAAATTGGTGTGGTGGAAAGGAAATAATTAAACGATATGAATTTTATAGAACTATTCAATGTTTTATTTATTACTAACGGACGCTTGAAGTTTTGTTTTGTGTCTGTGTCGTCTTTAAACTATATCTGTACAAAATTTCATATAAATAGGCGTGATTGAATAACAAGAAGTCAAAGTTACTTTTAACCGACGAAAAAAAGCGGAGGTGGTTCTCAATTCGACACGTATATATTTTTTTTTATAGTATGACTACGCATAACTTTTTACAGAGATGTCCGGTTTTGATAATTCTTTTTTAATAGAAAGAGCACAGTTCCAAGATGGTCCTATTGTCTGATGATGATATCTTGGGAAAATTGAAGGAACTCTTCAAATTTTATAGGCACACTTGCAGCGATTTCGGTTTTTGTTTAAGTATCCGGTAGCTTTTTGGCTACAGGTGCCGTATAATATACTATGACAGTATAGTACGAGTACGTTTCGTGGCGATTAATCACTAAAAAGGAGGAAATAAAAATTTTCAACAAAAAATAGACCAAGCAGAAAGGATAGACTATCTGATGTTAAGTACATAATCTGCAGTGCAAATTAGCATGACAGTAGTGCTTTCCCGGTCGAACTTTGTCACAAACAGGTCCTATTACTATATTTAACAGAATGAGTAAGTACTTAATATAATATAAATAACAATATATCGCTTGAAAAAAACCCAGTACGCTTCTGACTTCTCCTTTTACAAGCATTCTTCGAATATGTTACATAGTAATATGAATCCTTGGATCAGTGATTACCTACATAATATTATAAACAATATTAGAGCGTTATAATAAATTATAGTAAAACTCCTTTACTTATAGTTATCTCTATTGTCTATTACTACAGACAATAGAGATAGAAGGAATCTGTCACCTTATATACTTGTAAGGTGACAGATTCCTAGTTCTATGATAAAAAGTAGAAACTGAAGTTATGCTTAATTTTTTTATTGTATAGTGTTAACCACACTTAGGTTATTATAATTTTTGAAAATAAATGTTTTATCGAAAACTGCGGAGCCAGCAGGATTCGAACCCTCGAAACATCTCTTTGATTGTCGCGGTCAGAGTGTTCTACCGCCAGCTCCGAAAGTTTTGCATGATTATACGATTGATTTTTTACAACAGGTATAAAATCTTTAAATTAAAGTCATCTCTAAATTGAAGAGCTCATTGTCATATGAGAGTTCGCCAGTATTGTAACTTTCTCAAACTTGATACTAGATGGCATTACAGGCCTTAGCCATACACGTGTTGTAAAAATCAAACGTGTTTAATAAGACATGACGGGTATGGAAGTGAGTCTTTTATTTTTCCATTTTATAGAGGGCACAGATAGCCTCCAAAGCAGGTTTTACTGCAGGTATGGCTAGTCTTTAAAATAGATTTTACAAAAGGCTTTGCCAGTCTGTAACATAGGTATAATAGCGGTTGGAATTTCTAGTCTACGATATAAGTAGGAGTAGAAACAAAACAAAGAATTTCATGCACGCTAAACAAATTGGTTCCAAGATTACACGAGGAAGGTAATACACATTAACTAATGTACCTCATGTTACAACTATCGACATTCTTGTGTACGAACCCGAGTGTAGTTGCCACAGGTCATTGAACTCGCCAATAAGTACAATTGGTTAATTATAATGCTTCAATAATACGACAAGCATGTGTTAATTTAAAAAAAATATGAGCCTTGGCGGGTAGCGAAACATCGTAATTATTTTTGACTAGTGGACGTCCGCGGTTTCGCTGCTTTGGCGGATAAAAAGTAGCCAATGTGTTAATGATATGTAAACTATATTATTGTGAACTTTCATCAAAATCTATTCAGTCTAGTTTTTGCGTCAAAGAGTGACAAACATCCCTCCATCCATACATACAAACATTCGCTTTTATAATATTAGTAAGGACTACGAGATATGCCGCTCGTTTTTCTTGCACAGATTTCATTCCTTATAGGAGTACCTTTTGTGCTATACCAGACTAGAATCTATCTCTAAGCGATGTGTTATTCAGATCCGTTCAGCTGTGATTAAATAGTAAACATTTAAAAATTGTCGTTAAGTTTTGTTAAATTTCCTAATTTTCCGCGCAATGTTGATGGCAGGTGTAAGTAGGAAGAACTTCATTAAGTTTTAATTTATAAAATATCAAGATCAGTCATTCACATCATTACAGATTCAATTTAAAAAAAATAATTTAACAATTTAATTAGAAGGCTGAGACGAATGATTCTGGACCATATTCAGGGCGTTTTTACTAAAGGCCTGGTCAAAAGTACACTAAATCGACTTATATGAAAAAATTAATGAGACTGGAAGACGCTAATGAAGTACGCAAAGACCGCAGCAAGTGGAAGGATGTTGTCTCAGCCTACTTCTAGGGAAATGAGGCGTGATGTTATGTAGGTATATTGTATATGAACTAGACCCAGATAAAATGCGGTCCACGAGTACATCTTAAGAAGATGTAGTAAGATTAATCTACTTGTAATGCAGTCCATGTTATTACCTACATTGTATGTTGTGTCAGATGTATAATTAACATTGAATGATCACAGATTAAAAATATATTTCATATATATTATACATGGTATTCCATAAAAATCGAGCAACAATAACTGAGAAGTTAAGCTTGCAATACTCACCTCTCCCGCCGTCGTAGATAGCGAATTTCTTTTTCGCGCCAACTCTATTTTGATTCGACTCCAATCTATTCTTGTGGAACATCGTAAACGCAATGAAAAACACTATCATTACCGTATAAACTATGAAACAATTGCTTTCTAGAACCCATACTGTGAGCGATATCACATTCATTTTTAATTCCCGTTCGCGCGTATCGTTTTTTTTTAATTCAAAACACAGGCAACGTTTGTAAACGCACGCGATCGACTAAGTTTGTTGTCATGTATAGTTCTTTATTACAATTTATTTTGCGGTCATTATTCATTGCTCTATCGGAAATTAGACTCTATGTCACTGTATTAAGTTATAGTGAATGAGTTTTTAATATTATGGCATGTGACATTTAGTTGGTAAATTAACGATTGCAGTGTGCATGTGGCCTTGACTTCCTGCAGTAAAAAGGTAATGTAAACTCCTTGGGGTCATAAGGCCTTAGAGAGGTTTTGAGCAATAAGTTGTTACTTGTGGTGCCTTATCGAGTTAGTTATCGACTGTCGATAGTTAGCTATCGTGCTGATAGATGTGGTAATACTGTAGGGTAAATAGAAAGGATGCTGATAACTTATCGCGTTTTTGTACCAGATTTTGTTGAGAATACAAAAATAGTTTATTTTTTCTTTTATATTTATTTATAGCTATTTACTAATTAAGACCATGGAAATTCCCAAATAAAACGGGAGTATGATAGGTATGGTTAGGCGTGTGTGTGAATGTGTGTATGTAAGTGTGTGTGTTTTTAGGTTAAATCGAATTCCCCACGTGCTGATCTTTATGGCTCAAACATTGGCTAGAGCTCCAGAGTGAGGAATCTATTGAAATTATGAACAGTATCAAGAATTTCTTGCCTTCTGTTTCCGACTCTGAATCCAACAGCCAGCTTCTTAAGGTTTTTGTCGAAGCTTTATGAAAATTAACTTTTGTCACGAACTCCATGCAAGATCTGGAGGACGCAGAAACGTCGGCAGGATTAAATATGGTTGCAAGAAAATGGGTGCCAGTAAAAATTTATGAAGTTCTATTACTATTAGGTACTATTCTATCACATAAAACAAAGTTCTGTCTGTTTGTCGGCTCCCAATAAACTCGAAGAATGCTGTTTTCACCAATATATCGAGAGGTTTTATGTAACTTGGATGATATATTACGGTAGTTGTTAGAAACATAACATTCGTATAAAAGTTGCATCCAGTGTCAATAAAAATACTTTTCTTATACGTAAACTAGCTAGTACAAGTATGTAAAACATAATTATTCTTACACACCAGTCTGTGCCAATAACCTATGCGGATTTCGTCGCGAGTGGGTCAAGGTATGCAGGAACTGTTCGCGTGCAACGCGCCCCTAATACAAACACGTGACATTACCAGTTCTAGCGGATGATGTCCTTTTGAGTAGTGCGCACGAGGAGTGTTGCCAGCAAAGCATGGGAAAAAGGATTAGCACATGTTTAGACATAAGGGCCGGAGCGTATCTGGAGTACGTAGCGTACAATATTTGCAGATGATAAAGCTGTGTAATCTAGGCATGTGATACCTACTGTTAAATCTAAAGGTCAACGTATATCTAACAGACGCAGCGATATTGATTTGTTATTGGTAAATAAAACGGCCCCTAGACGACGATTGTCTTATCATGAGAGATTATAGTTAGTAGGCTATGGACCTACGTTTAATTTGTACACTTTATTTTTAACCGACGAAAAAAACGGAGGAGGTTCTCAATTCGACACGTATATTTTTTTTTTATGTATGACCACGCATAACTTTTTACAGAGTTGTCCAATTTTGATAATTCTTTTTTTATAAGAAAGGGCACACTTCCAAGGTGGTCCCATTGTCATCATGTTAGGATCTCATGATGATATCTTGAGGAAATTGAAGGAACTCTTCAAATTTTGGAGGCACGCTTACCGCGATTTCGGTTTTTGTCTCGGTATCAGTAGCTTTTTGGCTACTAGTGCCGTATAATATACTATGACATTATTACGAGTACGTTACGTGGCGATAAATCACTAAAAAGTAAAAAATAAAAATTTTTAACAAAAAATAGAACCGACTCAAAACGCACTAAAAAGTAAAAAATAACTGTGTCATTTAGTTGCTTTAATTTACTTACGCATATCTAGGAGTCGGTGCAAGCCAAGGTTTCTACTTTAAGGACGTTACCTAGAACCCATAAACTGCTTTACTACGTAAAATAAATGTTCCTTAAAGTTGGCTGGCACCGACTTCATAGATATGCCTAAGTAAATTTACTTATTTTTTACTTTTTAGTGCGTTTTGAGTCGGTTCTATTTTTTGTTAAAAAAAATTATTATAGTTCGTTCACGTTAATGCAGTGAGTCTACATTGTTAACCCCGCCCCGTAACAAATCAAGTCGCGCGTCGCGTTTGAAGCTAAGCTTTCAACTGGTTACTGTGAATTTGACCTGATAAGTTTGATTGGTTAGAGTGCGGGGTTAGGCCGGCGCTCACTGCATTCTTAACACGAACGGACTATCGAGCATTATTGTTAAATCTTGTACATAAAATATTTTTTGATCACTCTAGGATCAGGTTTGACCGGCTACCACTTCAATCCTTATTTTTGACTTTATAAAACGCGTTTCTTTGTAGATAAATGGATAGTAACAAACACCGCTGCGGCTGCGGCTGATCACTTATGCGCCGGCCCTAACAGGGTTTGCGATTGAATTATGAAATAGGGCTACTTTTAAGAAATACTAATAGTGAATTTCGCGAGCATTTTACTTGCACTACCGGCACTGCATGCCACAGCAGCACTGCGCAATGACTGACAGTTGCATTGGATTTTTTTAAATTCATGTCAATTCCATTTTTTTATTGAGTTGTTGTTTTAGTGTTACAACTTGATGGACGGTGGTCTCCCAAGTCTCAATCTTGGGTCAGCCTAAGAGACCAAGCAAGTTTTTTTTACGAATAATAATTGATCAAGCAGTTTTACCACTTCATGGTAAGTTGAAAACTATCGTGTGTTAAGGCAGCACAATATTTCCCAGAACCGGCAAGGAATATGTCTTATAAAGTGCTACCTTGTATCGTTCAACCAGAGTATATACCTTCATGTGCCTGTAGTTAGTAAATACACTTTTTTTAGGAAATTCTAAGTAGAAGTCTGGATTTTATTAGATTAAGATCGTTAGCTTTCGCAAAATGACCGCTAAACTTCGTTCAGAGCATGGCACTACCTGATAACGATGGTATGGTGGCAATTATGATTTCCTTGTGCCTCTGAGAACAGGAACACGTCGTCGTTGTTAATCTTAGCTCATTAACCTACTTTGGAGCAGCATGGTGGATCCATACCACTTCTGCTTCTCCTGTAAAAACTAATAATGATCACTTCAGAAGAGGCAATTGACTTGCAGTTTAAAAGTAGATCTATAAACTCAAAATGGAATATTTTGAAAACAATCAATCAATTGTGTAACTATTATTGTTTCAGGCATATAATGGACAATGAAGACGAGGTTTGTATGTTAATTTATTTATGTAGAAACACATTTAAATACAACGTATGTTTTCGGTAGTTCTGGGTTTCGAAATACATGTAGGTAATACACCCTAATACACGATTCTAGTAGCAGTACTCTGCTATTTAAATCTAGAGTAGTTTATTAGTAGTAGAGTTTTTAGTGAAGGGTGTGGGTTGTCCGTTATGTTTAACGCCTGCGAAATGAAATATCCATTTGAAACGAAGCGATGATGAATTGAAACTGAATGACAGAGTTAAGATTAGTATGATAAGAGAATAGTGTGGTGTAAGAGAAGATGTACTGACTACAGTTGAGAAATGGATGCTTAGATGGTTTGGGGATATAGAGAATGAATAAAAAATTATTAACAAAAGAGTTTTAAAAGGCGAGGATGAATATACTGTTTGAAGAAGAAAGCCTAGGCGAATGCCCCTGGACTAAATTCAGGACATTTTAAAATATGGCCAGATCAAGAGCAAGATTGAAGTAAACCGACGAAATGGAAGGATGTGCCTACCCCTATGGTATTATTTAAACGTGATGTTATGTATGTACGAAGCAGTTTGATACTGCCTCTTTAGGGCAGTGGTTATGCAACGGATCATTCGGTTTATGAACTGAATGATTTTACGGTAGCAGCGACGTTATAGGTAAAGAATATTGATAGTTTTACATAGCAGATATCTGATTCTTACAATGTGCTATTAGAAATCAAGCAGGCGTTTCATATATTAAATTGTTGTATTTTCACAGTGAATTTATTATTTGTTCTACCTTTGTATCTATTCAATTGTATTCGTTGCTAAGTTATAAGCTGCCTCCATAGTTGATATCCTGGGTTTATCAACAAAAATATCTGAAATATATCAAAAATATCTTTGAAGTTTCCAGTAGTTCTTCCTTGGATAATGAATCATTAACATTTTCCCGGAAATTATAATTAACAATTTATAATTAATGTAATCTATGTTTAACATCATTATCTTTTTTATCAAATTGCACATCAAAAACAATTCTACATAGGATTAGGTATTTGTTTTTGCAAGATTTTTGTGCTAACAAAAATTACCAAACATTCTGAATCTAGACAGTCTGAAGTGACATTGAATTAGTGAGATCCTTTGATGGCCAGACCTCCATCATTTTAAATATAATGCGTAGGTTCCTACTTACTTACTTAATGACCGGAAGTATTCGTATAGTTAGTCAGTCACTAATTTATCCAATTGTGTTGACTTGGCTGAATTTTGTTGTAAGATAACAAAATTTGTTCTTTTACGTTTAAGGCGAAGTAGGTAGATAAGGGTAGAGGCAGACTTAACTAGCTATTCAGTATGCAACGTATAAAGAAATTTTTATTCGAAGCGGCAACGTTTTGCCCGACAGCGTCAGAAGGAGAGTAATGTTTTCTAGGGTATGTATGTACGTATGTCCATTTCTTCGGCTGGACGGCTGGACGGATTTAGACATATGAGGTGTCTTTCAATTTGAATTTTGGTATATAAAAATAGGCTATATATATAAATTTACCAAATGGCGGCTGTTAATGGGGAAAAAAAGGGGGATGTGTATTTTTTTATATGGGTATCAAATGAAAGGTCAACAAAACAAAAATAAACTATTCCTCTTTATAATCTTCCGTAACTCTTTTTAAGTGAGAAACCTCCTTTGAATACGTGCCGTTCAAGAATTATCCACTTTTTTTATGTAACAGTCAAGTGAAAGCGTTTCAATCTGGGCGTGTTACAAGTGTGTCTCCACCTCAATGACTTACCCTTAATCTTTAACCTCAGTGACGTCACTCGAGTGCGTCACACCCAAAGATCTCGTTAAAGCTATCTCAAATGAATCTCTTGACAGTTATTAATGTTTTTTTCTGACCTTACTTGCCTAAAATGTACCCCTGAACTGTTTAATTATTATTATTGGAGTTAAGACCTTAGTTTAGGTGAGTAATTTGAATTGACTTTCAAAAAAGAGGAAGTTATTATTTTTCGACATGGTGCTCTATAGGTGATTTGGGGTCATCATGAAGTAATGTAAAGCGGTGCTATTAAAAAATAGTTTTTTTTTTTAATTTTCGCCCATCTGTCTGTTTGTTCCCGTTAATATCTGAAACTACAAGTCTAATTGTAAAAAGTCTTTTTGTATATGATAGCCAGACTCATAAGGAGAGATAAAGGCTTAGGTACACGTGTCCTGTTATTCGCACTATAACAAAAGCTACGGACGAATAAGTAACGATGCATTGCAAGAATAACTGGGAAAATGCTCTATATTATTTAAAATATTTATTATAAATATCATATAATTATAATATTATGCATGCATATCAATTTATAATATTAGTTATAGTTACCATACTTTAATAATTGTTATAATAATAACATACCATATCGTAACACTGGATCAAGCCAGAGGCAATTTACTTGTGCCTCGGTAGGTATATAGGATGTCTTTTATTTATATAAATAAAAATAAATCGCTAAAAGTCAATTATCCCGCCAACCCACCAACATTGGAGCAACGAGGTGCGTCTACGCTCAATATCCTCTCTCCTGAAGGGAGGTCTCTCTCTAGAGAGGCCTATTGTTTAGCATATAACAAGACAATGATTTAAAAAATACAAGTAGGTACTCGTCAAGACGAATCAAATAAGCCCGAACTCGACGGGGTTCTGTCGTTTTATTGTGAAGTTGCTGCGGCCACCTTCAACCTCCAGCTCCATCAGAATATTGCATTGTCGCGCGATATACAGTCATGAGGACGGCAGCTCTGTCAGAAACCAAGTGGCTTAAGTCGCATGGTTTGATTACAAACACCAGGACAGGTGAAACTAAATCTTCTTCTCTTATTCTTCATGCGCTCTCTCCTCTGCGGAGGTTAGCGACCATTACGGCTATTAGAAGTTTGGATGCAGCAGCCCGGAACAATAATTTTGTCCTCATTCCTTATCATTCTCAAAAATGTTTAAGCCAAGACGATCATGTGTATTGTAGTTTCTTGCATTTGATTGAACTAAATAAAAACTTGTCATTGAGTGCAAAATTGGACCAAATTAGATTTTTTTCAAGTATTGTATAAAGTTCAAGGAAGTTTCTTACCGTTTTAATGTAAAAAAGCACATTAATAGTAGTAGAGCTTTGTGACAACATTCGCCGGGGAAGTACTGCCACCAAGTAGCAATACTGTGTGATCAGAACCCTCCTTCTCACACAGCAATTCTGCATGATTACTTGTTTAATTATAGGCACTCGAGGTTTAAAGTTATAAGTTTCATACAGTTATAAGGTTTAACACCTACACCTCCGCGGTTTATGGACGCCGAGTAAGACGCGTTCCGTACCTCTTCTGCGAAGTGTTTCTCTGTTTACTTATAAGCGATAATTTTACACTCACAATCATGTTGCTTGTATCATTCAGATACTGACAAGATACTAAACTTCTTCTTTATATTCTTTTAAACAAAAGTTAATCACTTATATTGGAATCGTACCGCCAAGCGATTTAGCGTTCCGGTACGATGTCGTGTAGAAACCGAAAGGGGTGTGGATTTTCATCCTACTCCTAACAAGTTAGCCCGCTTCCATCTTAGACTGCATCTTTACTTAACATCAGGTGTGATAGCAGTCAAGGGCCAACTTGAAGTCGATAAAAAAAATGGGGTTTTGAAATAATATTCCGATATTTATCTGTCTTCAACATCATTTATTCTTTTGATTACTACCGCCGCATCGGAAAAGCAGACCGTGACGGAAAACACGCGGCCAGAAAAACTCGCTCTTTTGAATTATTAATTACAACACCACTCTGTTATACAAAAAAAATCACTAAAACATGCATACTTTGTAATAATGAAAAGAACACTACTCGCAATTTTTCGGACATGTCAATTTATTATATCATCTGACGGTCGACAGACCTTACCTTACGTTGCCACAGATAATATCGTATGTACTGATAGTTCAATTCACTAAGACGCGCCCCACTATTTCTCGCGAGGGGAAACCGAAGGGTGCGGGGAGTACAGTTCGAACATCAGTCTCGAGTCGACCACGGCTCGGTGCACACGGGCTGTTGTAGGTTATATCGCTGCGTGTCATGACCCAACGGAATGATGCTCTACTTAATTTTTTTACCAATATTATATTTATAATGTCAAAAAAACGTATCGTATGATGATAAACTACATATTTAAATGTGATTTAGCCAGAAAAATCGTTCCGTTGCCCATTCCTTCAGATTGACCGACTCGACTTTAATTTTTCTACAAAGGTCACATGATTGGTTTGTTACTGCCAATATAGATTTTCCAAATTAGCTTAGCAAAATAGCTTTGGTCATTGGTATTATCCTACTAAAAAAGACGTGCCGTCAAGCGATTTAGCGTTCCGGTATCGTGTAGAAACTAAATGTAGATTTCATGCTACTCCTAACAAGTTAGCCCGCTTCCATCTTAGTTTACATAAACTAACTTGTAATGAATCAAAATAATAATAGATATCATGGGTTCACGCTTTACAAAAACGCTAGGGGTATGGTAGACTAGACATCGTGGAGTTGAGCTCAATCATTAAACTGTTTAAACAAAAGAAAAATAGATATACTAGGTACCTATCTGAGATGATTGTGGGTATGTGTGTTTTTAAGATATTTTTAAATGGGTTAATATATATGTCGAAGGAATTAGACTAGAGACTTAGAATAGATTGTTGTAATATTGTAATAGACGTCATTGTTTATGGAAATGTCTGTGGATGTAATTATTTTTGGTATGTCACGAGTTTTTGACGTGACAACGTCTTCTAATTCGATAGAGCCGGCTGCACGCACGAAAAAACATGACGTCATGCGTCGTTACCTCGCTTTGAGGTGTTCCATGTAAGGCTTGAAGTGCAAGCGAGAGCGCGGAACTAGCGACAAAGAAGGACAATCGGCCTTTACGTTCGGCAGCGTTCAACATCCGTCTATTAAATATAATTATTAAATATATTAATTTTAAATTAAAAATTAATATATTTATTATAAATTTAAAATATAAATTTATAAAATCAAAATCAACTATTTTATTAATTTAAATTAATATTCATAAAAATATAAAAATTTTAATAACCAATTAAATGCTACCATTCCATCAGTATTTTCTTAAGACATTGTCACGTTCAACTATCGTCAGTAAACCGACTTTACAGACAACCAATTTTTTTTTATGAAAGTAATCGAAATAGAACTAATTTTTAATCATTTAATGAGAGATATGAGATAGGTGCTTACTTAAAACTTTAACACAAAGTTAAATTCAATTTGATTTGATAAATGAATGAATGATTGATTTGTTTTAATACTCCAACCAATAAAAGAGTCAGGCGCAAAAGTCCTAGTAGAGTATTTACACCATCTTGAGGGGAATAAAGGAGTTGGGTAGTTAGTTTGTGTCTGGAGTGCGATGAGGATATTTGGTCGAGTTGGACCAGTATAAAAGTGTTCTTAAGAAGTAAATTAAATTAGGGAGTAAAGTAAGATGGGTGTAAATAAACTACTGTTCTGAATCTTTATAATACGTCAGGAATTATAAAAATCTATTTCATGTATCAAAACATTGTGAACTTGCAATATAGTCTTTGTAACCCTAGAAAACGCCCAAGAGATTAAGAACCACTAAAGATGATGTCAAGAAGAATGGTGATACTCCGATATATATATTAACCTATATCACAATATAATTTTGCTGTGCAGGACCAACACGACATATTCATTTTTAAAAAATGAGTTAAAATAAAGTAGAGCATACTGCTAGTCATACATGACATTCTTGTTGACATAATTAACTTGACACTTTGTGTGAGTGTGCACACATTGCTACTCGTTACGTAGTAATAGAACTCACATTCTTGCAGTTTTTATTGCACACTTGCACTGTAAGCGTTTGAAAAACAAAACACTACGAGCCATCGTGGATTGACCAAGCTATATGTGGTAACAAATTACAATATTTTAAAATGCTAACTAACACTTACCATCAAGTGAGATCATGGTCACCGCGCGTTAACGTAACATGCAAATATAATTAATGGTAGGTTTGATTTTCCAGTTAAGCGTATTGTTAGTTTTAGTTAGTGTTAAATGAAGCGACATATATTTGCTGTTCATTATTTTCGGGGTTTTTTCTCCTGATGTCATGATGAGCTGAGTTTTTGCGTTATGTGACTAAATTTTGTACGTGTGGTACAGAATTACTTTGTTCTTGATCATAAAAATTTTAATAGGTTTAAAGCCCCCATACAAAATTATTTTACCACAAGTCCAAATATATATATATTTTTTAATATAAAACCAACTTCAAAACGCATTAACAAGTAAAAAATAATTGCGTCTTTTAGTTACTTTAATTTACTTAGCATATTTATTAAGTCGGTGCAATACAAGTTTAAGTAAAGTTTATTTAACAATGTAGCAAAAGCACTTTGTGGGCTTTAGGTAACTTCCTTAAAGTAGAAAGCTTGGTGGCACCGACTTTATAGATATAGTTTTATTGTGATGGCTCAGGTTCGTTGTATTTGGTTCCTTATAAAGCTTACGTCCAGCAGTGGACGTCTATCGGCTGATGTGACGATAATGATGAAAGTTTTCTATCACCTGACGTACCCCAGTGACTTGGATGGAAAACAAAATAAAATCATTTATGCATAAAACTTTCTATTGAATCATCGTATCTATTGTTAAAATGTGTAGTAAAAGCCGTTGAGTAGTTCAAAAGATCCTAATCTCAACCCCAAGGTAGAATTTAGTACCCCGTATCGAAAAGCGCAGTGTTGATCGAGGTGAACTGATGTTAGTATATGTGTGACATGGAGTCGTCGGATCGAAGAAAGAAAAGAGACCATCCAACAGTGGAAGTCCAAAGGCTGATGTGATGAAGGGTAAATACTCATAACTGCATAGGTACATACAGAGAGACGGCCTCCGCCTCCATTTATGGTCAGTTTTCATTGCGGTTTTCCTTAGATAAGCTTGATAGGCTTTGATTCATTGAGGTCATACAAATTAAAAAAAAATTCCAAGAAGAACCGAGGCTTCTGTTCCCATTATTATCAGTCCAGTACAAGAGCAGGCATCCCTCAGTCAGGAGAGGAGATATGGAGATTAGACCCTATATTGTTGATATGAGACAAACACATAACGATCACTAATAGATGTCAATGATAATGACGATAACCGATGGTTTAATGGGCTCTCCGAAGAATGGGGTGATGTTGGAGAGCCCGAATGATTTCCTGATGGATTGCCTGCTGCCCCTGCAACCACCAAACTTTGACAAATCTTACTTAGAATTTCTTTGGAGACAGAAAAACTCAATAGTTCTCTGACCCGACCTAGGTATCGAAACACAGGCTAACCACTAATCAAACGAGATAATCTTCTTGACAGCCTCCGTAGCGCTGTGGTATAGGTATAGCGGTAGATTTATTGGACGAAGGTCCTGGGTTGTATTCCCAGCTGCGTTGATTGAGATTTTTTTGAGTCTTTTTCCAGGTCTGGAGGGTGGGACGCTTGGGCCGTGGCTCGCTCTGCTGGTTAAGACGACGGTACGATATCGTGTAGAAACCAGAAGAGGTAATCAATCCTAATCCTAACAAGTTATTCAGCTTGCATCTTTAAATTTCATCATCATAACTTACCACCACATATAAATGCAGCTAAGGGCTAATTTGCAGTTAAATAATCTATTGGTAAAATTTTTAAATAAAAATAGAACCGACTCCAAAATGCACTAAAAAGTAAAAAATAACTGTGTCATTTAGTTGCTTTAATTTACTAAAGCATATCTATGAAGTCGATGCCAGCCATGTTTAAGGAACATTTATTTTACGTACTAAAGCAGTTTGTGGGTTCTAGGTAACGTCCTTGAAAGTAGAAACCTTGGCTGGCACCGACTCCTAGACATGCTTAAGTAAATTAAAGCAACTAAATGACAGTTATTTTTTACTTTTTAGTGCGTTTTGGAGTCGGTTCTATTTTTATTTAAAAATTTTTATTTCTTACTTTTTAGTGATTTATCGCCACGTAACGTACTCGTATACTGTCTTAGTATATTATACGGCACTAGTAGCCAAAAAGCTACCGATACCGAGACAAAAACCGAAATCGCGGTAAGCGTGCCTCCAAAATTTGAAGAGTTCCTTCATTTTTCCCAGGATATCATCATCAGATCCTAACATGATGACAATGCGACCACCTTGAAAGTGTGCCCTTTCTAATAAAATAAGAATTATCAAAATCGGACAACTCTGTAAAAAGTTATGCGTGGTCATACATAAAAGAAAAAAAATATAAGTATATATACGTGTCGAATTGAGAACCTTCTCCGTTTTTTTCGTCGGTTAAAAAACTGCATTTAAAATCGTTGTGTTGTGTAATAGATCTAAGGATGCATACACACAGAGAGTTGGAGAATGATATGTATTACACTAAAACGCTAAAAATTACATTGTACCTATGGTTCGGTTTAAAGAGCGGTACAGACTCACATAGACTTTAGTTTGTTTTGCATTATTGGCACCGTCTAATACTGATTATATTATATTTTTCGTTTTTACAATGAAGTTGTTTTTCCGTTTTTCTTGTGACTTAGACTTCACTGCCAAAATCACTACGAACTATCCTCTCCTATCTGCTGATTTCATTATTATTCAATGAGTAAATTATTGGGATTATTGTGAGCAGAAGCCAAGACCAATAGTATCATTGATACGCAATATGATTTGTATTGATGGTGGTCTTTTCAGTATTGAAATCAAATCTAATGAACTGATTTTATTTTAATTTTCTAGGACAAATCTGGAAGCATATTTTTTCAAATGAAAAATCAATTTCCAAAATCGGTTTAGAATTTACAGGGTTATGGGACTGAATGTTACGCAATCATGCCTAAATTACTAAACCGATTTAAATGAAATTTGGTACAGAAATAGTCTAGAGCCTGAGAAAGGATATAAACTGTTCTTTGTCGAATTATCACAAAACAGAATTTCTTGCGAACGGAGTAGCGGGCGTCCGCTTATTAATAACTAGCAGTCGCCCACGACTTCGTTCGCGTGAAAACCTCTTAGGTACCCTTTTAATTTTAAAGACAGACTTTCATATAAAGTGTGCTCATTCCCCGCTCCCCCTCTAAATTTAATTTTTTTATAGTTTCCCGTCAACCAATAGCATTCGTCCGGTCCCGTGTACTAAAGACCTACATTTTTGTTAAACATTGTACGATATTATAGTACATTAATATTATGACGTTGATACAACTCTTAACAAATGCATTAATTTCGACCAAATTTGATTACCATAAAAACGGTTCTAGTGAGTTAATCTTAAAAGATAGACATATACTGTGGTGGACATTTTTTTAGATCATTTCAAGAGGAATAATTCTTTCATACATATATTTTTGTCGTTTTCGCAGCGCACGCAACGGAAGCCCTCAAAGATAAATCATTTTCCTCGTTTTTTTCACATTTTCCATTATTTCTTCGCTCCTAATAGTTGCAGCGTGATGTTATATAGCCTAAAGCTTTCTCGATAAATGGTCTATTCAACACAAAAATAATTTTTCAATTCGATCCAGTTGTTCCTGAGATTAGAGCGTTTAAACAAACAAACAAACAAACTCTTCAGCTTCATAATATTATTAAAAATATGTGTCAAATTGATAACCTCCTTTTTTTGAAGTTGGCTAAAAACTTAACCGAATATAACTGAGCCTTGTTCCCAAGGCATTAATAACGTGTGTCTGCTATTTTTATACGAAGTATCGATTTAGCACGTAGTGTACTCGCTGTATAATTATAAACATGCGAACTTTAGACCATAACACCGTGTTTGCTAAACGGGACTCGTGAAGTGCTAATGAGATTTGACAATGGTAGGCAAAACATCTATTGCTAAGCCTGTCTTGTATAGCTTTGTTTACTGACTGACCTTGTGAACTACGTACCACCTAAAATTAAAGACAAATCGGAAGATAGGATATCTAGAAAGTAAGAGACGAATATCTTAGCATAAAATGGATACTGTGCAAGTGCCGGGTCCATCGTGTGTCAGACGGAAGAACGCTGAACAGAATGCGAAATTTGCGGCATGGATTTAAGCTTAAGGGTAGATATCCTTGGTAACCGGTCAACAATCGTCTTCTCTGGTCGAATTATTCTCAACGCCCAACAAAATCTGCTAGAGCAGCATTGGACACTTGTTCGAGAAAGGAGCTAACTGAACTTTTAGTCCAGGCTAAGGTCTTTAGGCTGGTTGTAGAGAGATTTTGCTGGTATACCTCTCGCACCCACTTCTACTGCATATAAACTAACCAAATAGCTATTTTTGGTTGTTCATTTTTAAGGTAATACTTATTAACTTTTAATATGGTATTATAGTAGTTCCGTTTTTTCTGTTTAAGATACGGAATCCTAAAATTATATACATCTAATACAAAAACAGAGATGTCTTCGCAGGTTAAGTACAAAGTAGTAGTAATGATTCTTCAAGGATGTTGATGTTAATGATCGGAACCGACAGCGTGATCACGGATCAGGCTTGACTAGAATGTACGTGAAAGCGGCATCCGGCTGTCGCTGCAAGCCATGAAGCATTAACGCACTCTTCAAAGCACTTTAGTGTAATGACCCCTCCTTGACTGCAATCACACCTGGTAAGTGGTGATGTAATCCAAGATGGAAGCGGGCTACACCGACATCGAGCCGGAACGCTAAAACGCTTGATTGTAGATATGTCTTTGTCGGGAAGATAGCAACTAGCAACATAAATTGCCTTCCACCAGCCAGTCTTGAACCAATTTATATAATCTTACTCGGCCCAACGAATCGATCCCGGGACCCGTCTTAAAACATCCACTGCGCATACCACTGCGCTACGTCAAATAGTCCGACCTGATCTAAATTTACATGGGCTAATATTGTATCTAAGTTTTATAAACCATTACCAAATAAATAAACTATATTATACAACCTTCGTGTTTTGACTACCTCGCAGTGGATTCATAAGATGGAGTGGGCTGGATTCGATTCTCGGTGGGGCAGATTGAGATTTTTCTTAATTTGTCTTGGTCTGGCTGGTTAGAGGCTTTCGCCGTGGCTAGTTACCACAGTACCGACAAAGACGTACCGCCAAGCGACTTAGCGTTCCCGTACGATGTCGCGTAGAAACCGAAAGTGGTGTGGATTTTCATCCCACTCCTATCAAGTTAGCCCGCTTCCATCTTAGATTGCATCATCACTTAACATCAGGTGTGATAGCAGTCAACTTCTAATCGATTAAAAAAAATACTAATCATTAACTATAGAGACACACAATGACATGCATTTTACAGTTTATAATAGGCAAAAAAAATGTTCGTAGTATGCATTACGCATTGCAAATGGGAAAAAACTAACTGATTTCATACAATATGTGATTTGAATGTCAATCAATTGAACTTTACCAGGGGAAACTGGAATATGGCAAAAGAATTTCCCCAGAAAGTTTCTAAACGTAAAATCCTTTAAAAACGTTCTGGGGAATTGTTTACATTAGGTATATAATAAGCTTTACTGTTTAACTTTTACTCACGTCGATACTCGTGCATGCGTCGCTATTTAGCGTTCCGGTACGACGTCGTGAAGAAACCGAAAGGGATGTGGCTATCATTCTACTTCTAATAAATTAGTCCGCTACCATCTTAAATTGCATGATCACTTACCATTAGTTGCGACTGCAGTCAAGGGCTAGTAATGAATAAAAAAATCAGAGCACAAAGTTGCTTAATAAAGGTTTGTGTATACTGTATAACAGCCAGTGGTAGTACATTAGTACTTACCTAGAGATATCTATGGAATATTTTTCCAAGATCAGTTTATGAATAAGTTTGTCATCAAAGTGCTAAAAGATCCTAATAAGGAAAATACAGGAAATGTGCCTAGTATTGTTAATGTAATTAATAACTTAACATTTGGCATAGGCATCTTGTTTCTAATAAGACTCAATATAGTGGACGTCAAACGTCAACTGCATGACCCGTTCTTGACAAGTAGGTTACTCAGCGGAGAATTGATAATTCATTCGCCATATCCCATAATATTGGCCGAAATTGCAACTCAATTATTACGCGCTTTGTATCGATGTTCATGATTGTACCTAGCTTCCGACGCGTGTGACCGTAGCATATAGCGGCGCCTATCTGATTTGTAGAAACAAACCCGCTCGCGTGTGCCCGTCCTTAAACTTGCTGGCACCGACTTCATAGATATGATGAATAAATTAAAGCAACTAAATGACGCAGTTATTTTTTACTTTTTAGTGCGTTTTGGGTCGGTTCTATTTTATGTTATCATTATTCAAACTAGTGTTTTAATCATACATACGAGGATGTGTATGTTTGTCACTTCTTCACGACTAAACGACCGACCAATTTAAAAATATATTGATATGAAGTGAGCAGACACCCTGGATTAACACATAGACTTCTATTTATCCCGAATATTTGACAGGAACATGAACTTCACGGGAGAAACCGCGGGCTTCCTCTAGTAAAATATGTCCAATAGTTCTGTGATGTGCTTATTATTGTTAATTTCATTTATGTTAAAAATATTTAAATTTTCTCATTATTTATGTATGAAATGTTATTTAATAAATAATACATTCATCAAAATATATTTAAATTATATATATTAGATAGAAATAGGCGCTATTTTGCGGAAGTTCCTTATACTTAAATATGTAATATTTTTCGCAGATAATTCAATCAGAGACAGAGACATTTTTAAGAAAACACATATATTCGTCTGCTTGCATTGGAGCAGCGTGGTGGGTGTATGCTCCATATATAACATTTTCTTATACGGAGAGCATGATGATATTCGAATGATGATATTCGCCTGTTGACGTCAGCCACATTACTTTAATTATAATTACTAAAGCCCATAAGAAGCAACATAAGTACAGGAAGAAAGTCGAAATGATTTCAAGCACTTATAAGTTACAAGTAGGTATAATTTAAGTCATCACTTCCGATGTCAGATATTGAGGAAGAATGGATAATTGATCGAAAGTTCTATTAAAGTCTTTATAGATACTTGATGACTTTTACGTTTGGGTCACTGACCTTCAATTTTACGGTAAAGGTATTTTGAAAAGCATCCTTGTAGGAAATACATGTTTCTTTTACCGCCAAGAAGTAATGCTGTGTTATTTTTTCTCATTATGACCATTTCTGTATAAAATGTTATTTGATAAATAATACATTCATTAAAATATATGGTGTAAATTATATAATTAATAGAAGCAGGGGGTATGTGCGTAATTTCCTTATACTTAGCAATATGTAAAATAAGGTCGTAACAGACTATTTCAAACCTATAAATATCATATCATGTTTATAGCATTAACAAAAAATGGTAACAAACAAGATATATCATTTCTATCCATAATGAAACAAAAGAGTGGTAAATAAAATTATTATATAAAACCTGTCTCATAAGTAAGCGTCCTGGGTCTTTAGTGGGCCTAATAATGATTTTATTTGATTGGTTTTGTGAGTGAAATTAAATTTTAGATAAAAATTAATGGAGAAGCCATCAGAATCAACATAATTACAGGAAGAAAGTCCTCGACATTATATCAAGGCACTTATTATTATATAGTAGATATTATTATTTAGGACATCACTTCCTATGTCAGAGCTTAGGAAGCTGTGAATAATTTATATATATTCTACATAAACTCATTATAGATACATGAAGACTCATACGTTGGGGTCATCACCACAATTTTCCAGATGAGGTTATCGAAACCAGCATCCTAGTAGGAAATAACATTAGCAATCTTTATCTTTTGATGCGACCAGGGAATATGCTTTTGCTTTTTGATTGGGGTTGTGAGCGAAATTAAAAATAAACGACATAAGCTAACTCGGTAAGGCCTCGGGCAGGACAGGTTTTTTATATTATTCATTACAAATTAGACCTGGACTGCAAAAATACCAGATGGTAAGTGATGATGCCATCTATACTAAAGCCAAACTCGATTGAGAATGCTTGTCAACAAACAAATTAAAAATGAAGGCAGAAATCACTAGTCAATTTACACCTAATTTTTTTAGTTGTTAATGACGTATTCATGACAATAAATAAGATATATATACAGAGATAGTAAGCTTAAAACTAATTAATATATTCAATATCTTTTAAATAAGATTTTATAAAAAAACAAAACATAATTTTAAAATTAGGCATGAAATAAATGCATTATCCACCTTCATTTTAAATTTCTTTGTTGACAAGTATTCTCAATCGAGTTTAGCTTTAGTATAGGAAGGAAGTATGCTAACTTGTAATCCACACCCCTTTGGTTTCTACACGACATCATTCCGGAACGCTAAATCGGTTGCTGATATTTATCGGTAGGGTGGTAACTAGCCACAGCCGAAACTTCCCACCAGCCTCGTCCAGACCAAATTGAAAAAAATATTTCAATCGAGTGAACTTTTTTACTAGGTAGTTACCGTGTGCAACATAAAATAAACTATTTGAGGGTAGGTAAATAAATCCATACTGCCCATATAACCAGTCTGACAAACGCCATAGCTACTAATGCAACTGTTGGCAAATGCAGAGTATTTTTTGAGAATATTAACTAATCAAATTGTAAGATAAATGTGTTTTTTCCATAAAGTGAGTGCCTTACAGAAAGTATGAAGGTTTTGCCATTTTTTATCGCGTTTGGATTTCGACTCAAGCCTGGGCCTGTGAGTGAAATAGTGATAAGGATGCCTTAGATGTGCTGTAAATGAGTTGATAATTGTGTAAGTATAACCTTAAATATATACTTGTATAGCTGTCGCAGTAATTTAGTTTTATTAGTTGCATTAACAACTTATGAGATTTAGCAGTTTTTCAAGTAATTAGTAATAACGGCTAGCCTGGAATTTGGTTTATTAAAATACTGGAACTTTTTCATATCACCGATCTTGTTAATCCAACCTCATGATTGTTCAAATTGGTCCAAACATCAATTTATTCATCTGTTAACAGTGCATGAAAATTCGTGGAGTAGGTTTGGAAAACACACTGCAAATAGACACAATTTCTAAATAACCTCGAGTAGGCAATCAAACCCCTAACCATCGCATTAAACCCTCGTGTCCGATGGCGAACTCAATTTCTATTAAATTTTTAATAGTGTTTTCTTTATAATTTTTATAAGTATTGTAAAAATTTCAAAAATAATTGTAAATAAATAAATGCTAAAAGAAAAAACGGCTAGCCTGTAAATTGGTTATATTTTGATAGGTAACTTTTTTCTTTCAACTGATATTGTTAAACTAACCCTTAGTGATTTATTCAAATTGGTCCAAACATCAATTTATTCATCTGTTAACATTGCATGAAAATTCGTGGAGTAGGTTTTGAAAACACACTGTGATGATCATTTCTCAAATACAATAACCCCTAACCATCGCATTAAAGCAACGTGTTAGATCGTGAACTCAATTAAAAGCCTATTAATATTTATTAATCACGAGACTTTATGTTAATTAATAACGCTTAAAGGATGTATGTTTGGAAAAATAACACTCTTTCAGTTACATGACTCGTTACTGTGTTACGACTAAGTCGATTGTGGAACCTTTGCGAAGGGTAGATTAGCAAATCGTGAAATTCTCATACCAACCAGACCAAGACAAATAGGAAAGATGCCTGGGGCTTGGATCCACCAGGCTGCTTCAATATAGATCGGCGGGCTTGCTATGATAATGTTCGACTCTGTGATGATCATTGTTACAAATACAAATATAAAAATATTTATTTCATAAAAATATATTTATGTCATCGAAACGACAGGAAACAAATAAATCATTCTTGAAAATATTACAACACGCGCGGTATACGCGGTGAATTAATAAGAAGGGGGTCACGGATTCGATTCCCGGCTGGGCCGATTTGGATTTTCAATATTGGTTATCACCAATATTCAATGGTGGGTAGCATGAATTAAAAAAAAAGGAATATGCGCGTCGACTTGAGAACCCCCTCCGTTTTCTTCGTTTAAATAACATTTTCATTTATATTGTCAATAAATTATGATAATACATAATTCTGTTACTAATGCTGATAAACTGAAAAATTAAAAGTTATAAATGCGTCCAGTCTAAGAAGAAACCTTCAAGAAACTCTGACAGATAATTTTTATCATTAATATCTTAGTTGAAGATGGTGGTGGTATACTTACGGATGTTTGCGACATATAAGAATAATACCAACTTATAAATTGGAATATATTTCTGTATGTTGGTTATACTTTCACTTTTATCTTTGCTTATTATTTATCTCGAACAAGTTGGGCTAAAATCTCCCACTAAGTAGAGAGCCAAACCTTCGCTAGAAATGGCAGCAAATATGATTGATTTTATAGCCGGCTGTCACAGCCGATGGTATAGAAGAGGCACTTCCTACAGAGCTTTTACAACATATATAAGAATTATGTTACTTATTAAAATAAAATCGAATGTTTCACAACGGCTTTAGACCGGGTCAGCTAATGACGTTATAACGGGCTTATTTTGGATTAGTATAATACTCTTTATAGCGAGAAAGTTAATTAAAAAATACCTTTCGAATCCACACCGAAATTAAAAACAATTATAATTTAAATTTTGTTGTTTATTATTTATTTCCTTTAATATTTTCTCTTTTAGATATTCATTCTAAAATTACTATATGTATTTTTTGAAATATTATTATTTTTTTAATATATCGCACATTATTATTTTTTTTTCTAATTATTTTTGTCCTTTCGGAAGATACTGGCGCGGCCATTTATGGACCTAATTCTAACAAAGAACATCCTACATCACTGTTACAATAAAAATTAAGTAAAGGAAGGAAAAAAGGAAGATTTATATATCTTCCTTCATGCAGTAAATCCATCACTATCTATTGCTGCCAATCGCATGAAAATCCGTTCAATTGTCTTTGAGTAAATTGTGAACAGACAGATAGTGTGCGGGTTTTCTTCTTATGATACCTTCAGGGATCAAGGAAGAGATCTCATTACCCGACACGCAGTGTGAGACTTTGTTTTACAATACCTATGTAGTGATGATGATTTTTTGAGCCGAGGCCTTTAACTGTAGTGTATAATGTATAATATAAATGAATCATTTTAAGTACTATATTACTATATACTGTACTATACTAGTACTATACTAATACTATACTATACTAATACTATATATAAATAATATACTATACTAGTACTATAGTTGCCGTTTACACAAGCTACGTAAAATGCGTAAAGATATTTATAAGCGTAAAGTTATGGTTGTACAAATCCCTCAAACTAGAACTTATTTTGCTAAAAACAGTTTATGCGGCAATCGAATGTTTTATATAATAACTAGCCACCCGCCCCGGCTTCGCACGGATGTAATGCTGGTATGTGTCAACGGAGGCACACGCACGCTCCGTGCGACCGCCGAACGCTCGTCCCTGCATTTTGAATCTTAGATACATATCTTGGAAAATATTCACTTAAATTACATGCTGTAAAGGGCAATAATGATCTATATTGAGTGCACAAAGTATTTAAGATACTTAATTGGATAAGGATTAATACAGTATAGTAAAATTCGTTAAATAGCTTCGTAAATAAGCCATTATTTTAAACCAAAATATGATAAAAAATGGTTATTTTGGGTTATCCCTAAGAGATAGGCATATACCATCACAGACTTTTTTGTTGACCTTTTTAAGTTGTGTAATACTATAGAACATTATTTTGATATATCTCCTTGAGCTTAGCCAGCGTTTGCAATGTAAGCGCAAAAAATGCGGTAATTTACGACATCACAGCATGTATTATACACGTAAACCTTCCTTTTGAACCAATCTATCTGATAAAGAAAACCACATGAAAATCGGTTGCGTAGTTTTAAAGATTAAAGCATACATCCGGACAAACATAAAAAAACGACTTTGTTTTATACTATGTAATGATACTCAGTATAACTTAAAGAATGCGAGGAAACAGTTACTAAATATTTATCGACTCTTAATTATGAAGAAGTTGAATGTTTGCTAAAGTTTATAACGTGAAATACACAACACACACAGGCATATACATACGCACTTACGCTCACACACATACACACACCCGCACCTGTTGATTAACTTCAAGAAAACCAATATTCAACCTTACTAAATAATAAAGGCGAAAGTTTGTAAATACGGATTGATATTTGATACTCTTTCACGTAAAAACTAGTGAATCGATTTTGATGAAACTTCACAATAATATAGTTTATATATCACAATAACACTTAGGCCACATTTTATCCCAAAACTCCCACGGGAACGAGAACTAAGCTGGTGAAATTGCGGGCGTCCTCCAGTTTACTATGATTTATGACATTATGTAGATACTACTAATGGAAAACCGGAGAGGTAGTTCATACGTTTTTTTGTTTTTTTAACGCTGGGAAATGCATTCGACCCTCCCGGAAGCAAAGTCGAAGATATCAAATCTACTTCCGGAAGGGTATGTGGAAATATCGGAAACCTCTGCGTCAGTAAGTGATACGTACGTCACAGGATCGAATGCCCATTCTACTATTTAAAAAAAAAAATTAATTCCTTTATTTCAGTTATTAATACATGCGAGTTAGGAGCCTTCTTTTAGGAGTAGTATAAACTACCCCTGTACCAGAAGACTCCGCTCTTCCATAACTAGGATATGACGAGGTAGTTCATACTACTCCTAAAAGAAGGTTCCTAAGTCTGTGTTTATGTAATGTAGAATCTGAAATAAACAAATTTACTTTGGTAACTAAACGACATCGCACTAGACAAGGAAAAGAGGCTGTTGACCTCCTCAAACATGCTCAAATTACAAGTTCAGGCTGCAGTTAAAATTGCCTAAATAATAAGTTGTTATTTTGTTTTTAGTTAGTGTTATTATTTTACATTACATTGGTACATTAATTATATGTTATACAGTGAATAAAAAATACAAATTCATTTTAGGGTTTCATTCCTCAGATCGAATATTTTTTGGATTACTCTATATGTCGAGATCCTTTTCCTTTGCTTGCAAGAAGGGTCATGTTGAAATCAGTACTAAAGAGAAATTATAACCTATAGGGTACCCATCCTGTTTTCTTAGAGTCATAAAAGGCAAGGCAGTTAAGCCAAAGTAGAGCCAATTTCGAAAAAATGGAGCTGTTCACACGTTTTGTAGAATTTGTTAAAAATTTTTATGACGGCCTCCGTGGTGCAGTGGTGTGCGCAATGGATTTATAAGACGGAGGTCCTGTGCTCGATTAGAAAATTTCTGAAATGTTCCGTCCGCTCTTGAAAGGTCTGGCTGGTGGGAGGTTCCGACAAAGACGTACCGCCAAGCGATTTAGCATTTCGGTACGCTGTCGTGTAAAAACCGAAAGGACTCTGGATTTCGTCTTACTCCTAATGAATTAGCCCGTCTATCTTGGATTGCATCATCACTTATAATTAGGTGTAATTACAGAAAAGGGCTAACTTGTTAAGTAAATTAATTATCAAGTCAAAAGATAGCTTAAAAAGTATCGAAAACTTTAACAAACAAACACACATCAACATTACCTTATAATAATCGGTAGATAGTTTTTTAACAAACCTAGCGAGTAATATTTCAGCTAATAATTAGTTCTGCGCGGTTCTCTTACGTCTTTAACAAGTGGGTTCTATATTATTATGGCACCAAAACGAGCAGGTAAACCAATATTAAAAAGCAATCTAAATTCCGCTCGTTTGGTTAAACGTGATATTCTGTTACGTATGTATCGAGTTCAATGTTAACCGGTTGTTTCAAGAATAACATAAGATTTAAGGGTTTGTTGTCCCTTTAGAATTGCGTCATATCGTCATAATCAGCTTATCAACGCTTAAGCGTTAAAGCTAAGCTTTTTGACGACCTCCGTGGCGCAGTGGTATGCGCGGTGGATTTAGAAGACGGAGGTTCTGGGTTCGATTCCCGACGGGGCAGATTGAGACTTTTCTTAATTTGTCTTAGTCTGGCTGGTGGGAGGCTTTCACCGTGGCTAGTTACCACCCTACCGACAAAGACGTATCGTTCCGGTACGATGTCTTGTAGAAACCGAAAGGGGTGTGGATTTCATCCTACTCCTACCAAGTGAGCCCGCATCCATCTTAGATTGCATCATCACTTAACATCAGGTGTGATAGCAGTCAAGGGCTAACTTGTAGTCGATAAAAAAACAGCTCACTAGGACCAGGAGGACCTGGCCTCCTGCGCTGCTCCAATGTGGGCTAGCTGTGATAATGTTAAATTTATCAATAATACCTATCAGATTTTGATGATAGTGTCCGGGATAAACGAATAATGATCTTCCCGAATCCAGGACTACAATTTACTGGAAATTTCTTGAAATAAAATTCCTCAGGATTGTGGATTCGAACCCAGGACCCGTGTACGAAGCCACTTGGCTGTTGCATCGTGTTTATATAACTTTGGTCTTGGAGACCCCCTGCTTGGTCAATTTTCACACTTTCTTTCAAAGTATTTTACAAGTACATTAATTTAACTTGTTGTTACATCGGGGATCAAAAAATTAAATGATTTTTAAATTACTATAATATATAATTAAGTTCTCCGCCGTGTCTGTCTGTCCGTCTGTTCGCGATAAACTCAAATACTACTGAACGGATTTTCGTGCGGTTTTCACCAATAGATAAAGTAGTTCCTAAGGAAGGTTTTGATATATAATTCGTCTATATTTTGTGTAAATTGGCTCAAATATAAAGATAATTGTTGGAAGTGTCGCGTGCCTTAAACTATCATTGAAAACGCTGGCTAAATTATTTGAGATATAACAAATACTATAAGATAGGATTGATCCTCTTTATTCTTACTACAATAAAGTCCACGACGGCATATAACTATCTTTTAAGGATATCTTGTTATACTCATTCTTTCCTTCAGAAAAGGGTCAGGTTTTTTTTATATTTCGTGATTTTGGAAGTATGCTCACGGGCAAGTCGCGGCTGTTTGCTAGTACTAAATATGTGTGTTCCTAAATAATTTTCAAAAATTATAATATCTGAACAATCACATTACAGCGCTGAACAATCATAGAGCTCCGTATTAAATGCCGCTCGATACCGGTTGTACCACATAAAACTTTTATATTGGAATTCGCCTATTTTACATTAAAAAATCAGATTGAAAACAAAATTTTAGGGAAAAAGCACGTTTTTCATTATTTTTATAATTTTTAAAATCACTTCCGATTGGCGTAATTACAAACCGGAAGTAGGTGTTGCACTACTCAGGATAATTACTGATATTATGCAACAAAAATTATCCAAATCTGATAGGTCTGCTAGTTTTTGAGCTTTTCTAACAACATAACAAATGCAGCGGCATTTAATAAGTATATGAACACAGAGCCATTAGAGGAAGTAACAAGTTTACGAAATGTTGCGTGTTACCAATCTTTACTTAGTAAAGTAAGAGAAACGTCCGTTGATGAGGATGCGAGGAACTCTCGCAATCTCTGCGAGTTTACACAATGTGTACATTATAATCTGTACATGTCGTGGGATAATCATCATCGTCATTATCAGCCTATTAACGATCTACTACAGGGCCAGGCCTCCTTGCTTATCGTCGGGAAGTTGCCCGACTCCGTGTCAGAATGTTCTGAAAATGTAAAAGAAGAATGAAATCTCAGAATCATTTCGTGACCCGACCTAGGGTTCGAACCTAGGGCCTTGTGATCGAAGCCACATATGTTAACCACTTTTTTTTTCTTTTATCGCTGGGAAATGCGTTTACGCATTCCTTCCGCGCAGGAAGGGTATGTGGGACTCACCAGAGATCCGGAATACCCACTAAAACCCAGCGGACCCAACTGCGTCATTCCGAAGATCGCCACAGGATCGCTTTCGCAAGCTACTCTGACGTCTTGACGCTTTCGTGCATACTTCTCTATACGTCCATCTTGCTACGACGTAACCTATGGCGGGAGTAGCTGGGCATAATGATGCCTTCTTCTACCCCGTCTTCCTCTGCGCATTACAGAAGCATTAGGATCTGCTTCCCGTATCCGTTCTTCTGCCTCCTTAACACCTACTACCGCCTCGCAGAAATCCACTACGGCCGTCCAATATGACTCGTTTCCGATCATAGCATTAACTACGGTCGGCAACGACACATCTCTACCCACAATTGACGTCAAGATATGTCTTTGAGTCCCTCAAGCTGCACATTCAACTAGCGTGTGATGCGCACATATGCTAACCACTAGACTAACGAGGCGAAGTGGCTCAGTGTAGGATAGCACCCAGGCGTAATGATTATGGCAATAACAACACAGCGTCGTTGACATTTTAATATTGACATTTTTGCGAATCTGGTACAAGTCATTCACTTATGACAGAATTTCCATTATAACAGAAAAACGCTGGTCTTCCAATTGCTGTTCGGATCTGCATCGTACATTTTATAGCAAACAACCATTGCAATTACATTAGCGTTTAAAAAAAGGCTACTTGTAATTTGTCCATTCCCTTAAAAGTGACAGACAGACATGCATATCAAACTTTTCCACTGATTACTTGGGAGGTCAAAATAATCCTATCCTATTTAAAAAAATATCCTGGATGGGTGTTTATGAATCTTTCACGCAAAAACTACTAAATAGATTTTGATGAAACTTTACAATATACAAGCTTGCCTATACATCATTACATATACATCAGAATAACACATAGCCTACTTTTTATTGCGAAATTTTCACGGAAACGGAAACTACACAGATGAGACTACAAGCGACCTCTAGAAAATAAATGGAATTGATGCGAAAAAATTTACAGCAAATTGCAAAATAAAGGCAAAAGTTTGTGTTTAAGGATGGATGTTTGTTACTCTTGATGATGAATCATCACAACACATACATATCAGAATAACACATAGGCTACAATTTATCCCACAATTCTCACGGAAACTGCGTGGGTGAAACCGCGGGCGTCCTCCAGTAGATCGATAATTGTAAAAAATGGCATACGAAAACTAACTAAATTCCAAAATGTCCCCAAAAGGGGGTTCCCAAGACAAGTGTTTACTTGACTTTTTTATTGAAGTAACGAGCAAACTAGTAATTTTGTAGCAAAACGTCATAACAGTGTACACCTGGACTTCCAGATGAATAGTTTGTGACCGTAAGTTGATCTGATCGGTTTTCAGTTAAGCTCTTAACTAGATTGACGTAGCTTTAACACGTGTGACCTTGTTCTGACCTCCAAATGTTTGTTTCAACACTTTTTTAGACGATAATTTAGCGTCTGACTGTGATTTTGAGAGGACGACCGAACCAAACAATAGGACGTCGATGCATCGCAGTATTTTACAGGTAGACAGACAGAGCAATAATTCTTACGAATTCATTCAAATGTTAAAGTCAAATATAACAATTATAAAAATAAACGTTCTTAGTTTCTTCTTCGTTAGCGCACCAATGTTAATACTGTTAACACAATAGGAATATAAACATGATTTTTAAACGACTTTAAAAATAGGAGTAACTCAATTCGACCGTATATATATTTTATTTTCCTGTGTTCGCGCATAACTTCGTCGTTTATGAACCGATTTTGATAATTTTTTTTGTTTCGGTGTTCGGTGGTGGGACCATGACAAGGACACTAGGATCTGATCATGGGATCCCGGAGAATCCGAGGGGCACTTACTAATATTGTAGGGACAACTAGTACATTTGTTAATTTTTCCGTTAAGAAATAAATCTAAATTACTACGATATGATAATGGTCTGGAGTCGATCTGATGATGGACCCGAAATACAGATGAGGGAACTCATCTACAATTTATTGCAGTTACCTTGTGTTTGGGTTTGTTCATTTTGTCTCGATGAGCACTGTGCATTAAGATAGGATGTGACTGTCATTAAGGGTCTGAGGATGAAGACGGAAGGATAGTTAGGGGAGCTCCTTAACGGTTTAGCTGGAATTATTTGATAAATTATTTTTTATTTGAAAGGTAAAGGAAAGGATAGTTTTCAGTTGGATTAATGTTTACAAAGTCATGATCCGATGATGAGATCTTGGAAAATTCGAGGAAACTCTTCAAACTTTATAGGCACATTTGCGGGGATGTCGGAATGGTCTATCGATAGCGATATAGAATCGCTGGCTCGAATATTGGTACTTATCATTTAGTTCCAGAATGTTTTACATGTGATGTCAATGAATCACTAAAAAGTATGAAATATTTTTTTTTAATATAAAATAAAAACGCCTTCAAAACGCACTAAAAAGTAAAAAATAATTGCCTCATTTAGTTACCTGAATTTAATTAAGCACATCTATGAAGTCGGTGCCATCCATGTTTAGGTAACGTCTTTAAAATAGTCGGAAAATGACGCAGTTATTTTTTACTTTTTAGTGCGTTTTGAAAGTATTTTATTTTTTATTAAAATTTTTTTTTGAAAATATTTAAGAACTCCAGACTGCCTTGTTGTCTAGTGGTTAACATATATGGCTTTGATCACCAGTCACACGTTCGAATCGAGGGTCGTGAAATCAATCTGTGTTTCCTTCTATAAGGAATTTTCACAAAATTTAAAGCTTTGGAGTCGAGACCCGCACGTTAAGTCGTCGGTCCCGGTCACTACCATCCACATCTGATAGTGATCCTTAATGAATTAATATTTAGGTTAGGTCGCTTTTCAAGTAAGAGGGAGGCCTGTACCTGTAGTGGGCTGTTGGTGATGAATTTATTTATATATAACCCAAATATTATAAAAATTATTATTATAAAAACAAAAAACCCGACTGCATAGAAGTTATGAACTGAAAAGAGAAAAACAAGGATCACTATATCTAAATAAAATTTTAAATACTTTATGGTGATGAGGGAGATCTACCAAAACTACGTTTGTCCCCGCCTGCAGCACCATAAAACGACCAACGTCGACGAACCAACGACACCTTACCTGCCAAAATCCGTTCAGTCGTTTAGGCTGTAGCGCGTGCCGAAGAAATGGACATACATACATACATACATTCATACGCTCGAAAAACATAACCCTTCTTCTAACGCAGTCGGGTAATAAAAATAAGGCAAATTCTTTGGTTTTAGATTTGCACAACGTGTTACGTGAGTTAGTGCCTGAAACATTACCTTATAGCAATTTAAAATCTGTGTACACCAAAAAACCTAATGCGTCAAAATGATTGTTCTTGAAGTTAAACGTCGAAGACAAAAACATAAAAATAGGTATCTAAAACACATTACGTAAAGGCCAAGTGCGACTACAAATGACGGATCGAGGATTCTTTTCAAGTAAAATAATTACTTTCCAAAAAATGTATCCAGGTATTTGGATCTGGCACACTGCTGCACTACTGCCATGTGGAATGTTGAGTCAACCTTTGATGCTCCAATAGTCGTGTCCGTGATACGGAAGGTGGTATGACTATGGAGACAGCACATTTTTTTGTCGACCTCCGTGGCGCAGCGGTATGCACGGTGGATTTATAAGACGGAGGTCCCGGATTCGACTCCCGGCGGGGCAGATTGAGATTTTTCTCAATTTGTCTTGGTCTGGCTGGTGGGAGGCTTTCGCCATGGCTAGTTACCACCCTACCTACAAAGACGTACCGCCAAGCGATTTAGCGTTCTGGTACGATGTCGTGTAGAAACCGAAAGGGGTGTGGATTTTCGTCCCACTCCTAACAAGTTAGCCCGCTTCCATCTTAGACTGCATCATCACTTAACATCAGGTGTGATATCTAGCAGTCAAGGGCCAACTTTAGTCGATAAAAGAAAAAAATTCGTGAGAAGGTTCCTCACTCTGGGGTACTTGTATTGATGACTTCTCATGTTTTCCAACAAAATATATCAAATTTTATATATATCAAATTATATATATCAAAATATATCAAAGTATTTATTTTGCAACGATTTAAGGTAATACACCTTTCTTACTTGCTAGGATCCTATCTTCGAAAGTCAACATGTTTTAAACTCCAAAACTACGTACCGTAAGTATGGTACCCATGGTAGGAGCAAGTACTGACAATTTTTCAGTTTATACAAAATAACAAAAGTTTTTACAAAATGACGGTCTCTGGTGAAATGGATTTTTTAAGACGGAGGTTCTAGGTTCAATGCTAGCGGGGCTGATTAATAAAATTATGATTTTCTAAATAAAGGTACAGTCTGGCTGGTGGGAAGCTTGAGCGGTGGCTAATTACTATCCTGTCGACAAAGACGGGCTGCCAAGCGATTTAGTGTTCCGGTACGATGTCGTGTAGAAGCTGATGGGGCTGTGGATTTCATACTGCTTCTAACAAGTTAGCTCGCTTCCATCTTAAATTGCATTATCACTTGTCATCGGGTGTGGTTGCAGTCAAAGGCTAACTTGTACTGAATATAAAAAAAGATTGGTTATCCCATCGCAGGCTTATGCTCTATTAAAGTAATTTTTTTGCATATAGAAACAATAATTATCTAATACCTATGTAGATAAAGAAATAAAAATTAACCCATTAACTACATAACTAGGACTATATGCATAAATTCTAGTCATTATTTTTAATCACTGTAAACACTTTATTATATTACAAATAAATCATTTATTGCACTTTATAAATAGGTACAGCAAATACTATGTTATATATAAGTAATTGCTGCTGGATAAGGACTATCAATTATATTGTGATTCATCAACTCAAGAACGTGATCAATTTTCAATGAATGATGATGATTTGTTTAGTATTGCCTATTATTTAAAAAAAACTAGAGGACGCCCATTGTTCCCGTGGAAAATAAAATAAAATGTGGCCTATGTGTAATTTTTTTTATCGATTACAAGTTGGTCCTTGACTTATAGCACACCTGATGTTAAGGGCTAACGCTAAAACTCGCGCGGGTGCACGCTCGCGGGTGTATAATGAAAAATAGTATGGACAGCGCAGGCGCGTGCGACGGACCGCGGCGCGGTTGGCGGATTGTCACCCGCGCGGCGGGCGGCGCCAGACAGGCGCCGCTAGATGCTACGGTCACACGCGTCGGAAGCTAGGTACAATCATGAACATCGATACCAAGCGCGTAATAATTGAGATGCAATTTCGGCCAGTATTATGGAGTATGGCGAATGAATTATCAAATTCTCCACTGAGTAACCTACTTGTCAAGAACGGGTTATGCAGTGGACGTTTTTTCCGTTGACGTCTTTTTGCCAAATAATAAATTAGTAAATAATCCATGGTAATCTACTCGACACAACTGAACACGCTCGACATCAAAGTTATACTAGCAGCGCTAACTGAGACGGGCGCACGCGACGGGTGCCCGCTCGCGGATTTGTGGCCCGCGGCGGTCGCCCGCACCCGCCCGTGTTTTAGCGTTAGCCCTAAGTGTTGATACAATATAAGATCGAAGCGGGCTAATTTGTTAGGAGTAGGATGAAAATCCATGTTATTCTGATATGTAAGCATTGTGAAGTTTTATCAAAATCCATTTAGTTGCTTTTGCGTAAACTTCTTTTACGAAAAAAGATTACAGAAGGGAAACAAAAACATCCATACATAAAAAAATTCACCTTTATAATATTAGTAAGGATTTATTAAACGTGGCGAATCGAAGTGAACCGATTCCTTCCGTCGTAGCGGCGGTATCAAACGTATGTTAACCAGTATGTTAATTCTTGAACAAAACGTCAGTTTTGAAGCCGATGTACAACGGTTGCAAAGCGAATGTAACAGAATTCGGAATTCTCTGATGACATTTTGCAGTCAAACTGAGGTGGGATGATCAATGAGAGCGAGATATTCGAGCGATGTATTTTTTCAAGAATCGACACACAGCATACTTACGTTTAAAAATTAGACGTTCACACGATGAGGCGCAATTGACTCGCGGTGTCAGGTAAGTCACTTCGTTTCAACTTACCAACCATCTTGCCCGCAGATGGCAAGTGGAAAACCATAGCTAATAAACGCAACAAGCCTTCGCAAGGCACGCCAGGAACTCGTCCTACAAAGGACCGCCTTGGCGTATGTGTCAAGCCTCACGTGTTTGTAGTATACAAACCATGCCCTTCCGAGAAGAGCCCAACGAACACAGCTATGTCAAAGATATGCTCCCCACGGAGATGAGTAGGATCCCCTGTTTAAAAAGAGCTGCGATTTTCTGCGAAAGACTTAGATATGGTCGAGCGTGAACAGGAAAAGTCTGAATACAGTTTTCCTTCTACTGAGTTATGTAATATTTTAAACGACGTTTAGTGATGTTATAGGCCGGCACATATCTGGAGTGTTTTGTACAATTTAACTATTACCGCGCCGGTAACGACTTACGTTTTCGAGACTGAGTCGCTAAGTATGAGAACAAAAGAACACATTACCAATGGCTCACACGCTAACGTAGAAAATGTATTTTTTAAGTAAAAGTTTTTGAAAGTTGAAAAATGTTAACATATATTTATTCAGTATAATCTTTATGATTATAATGAATCGTCAATATGTAATTTTTAGATTATGTTAAAGTAATGGTGATAATTACGTCGGAAACTTAAAATTAAGGTTACTTATCTATCATATTTGGCAGTCCGCAAAGATTGTCTTGTATAAAATAATAATTAGTTAATAATTAATTACAAACCAAATCCGCAATGTATCCACAAATTGAAATCAAGAAGTTCCTTATGACGGGTCACTTTTTTAAATTGTAAAAGGAGGCTATAGTTATCAAAATAATATACCATTATGGTAAAAAAAAAATCTGACATAAAAGAAAATGATTGAAAATAATGACACTTTTTGCTAATTCAAATGTTAAACAACAAAGTAAGCTATGTATGTGTCGTTTGGGAAGAAAAAGCCACCTGCGTTGCGCTGCTGCTCTGTGCTGTTTTTAAACCTATACGCTGTTGTGTTTACGAAGTCGAGAGAGTATATATTCCATCCGGGTGTCCCTTGACACCTCTCAACTTTTTTTCAATAAGTTAAGTTTGGCAAAACAATGGATTTATTTCGTAGAGGGTGTATGTGGTAAAATAGTAACCATAGTAATTTATGCAGATGTACCTAATTATGTACAGTTTTATGCGATGGCCAGATATGCGCCGGCCCTAACCTATAATAAATTATATTCAACTAAATATTCATATTTCGTACAATATTATAAATAAGAAATTGCGTAACTTTGTTCGTTACGTTTAGAACAGGTAATCCAAGTTTTCTTGATTTTATTACAGAAATAGATTGAACTTCACAAAGGTTATCTATTGAGTAATAGTAGGCGTCACTTTAGGGGAGTTCATTACGAATAATGAATACAATATTTATTTTGTTAACGTAAGTATTTTGATAGAAAAGTGTTTTCTGGGCTTTTAAAAAATGTCTAGGGGCTTTACTTTTGGTTTTAGTTTACTTATTAGTGGCTCCGCAGATTACAAACTTTTTATCAGCCAATAGTTTGGTCTGTTTCTCAATCAGTATGAAGAACGAATCGAAGTTAGCGCCGTTGCCTACATCATCATACATGATTTAACAGACTAAAACACTAAACTATTAGCCGATAAAACGTCTGCGGTCTGCAGCGATTCCTAAAGAATTATGGAACTCCTTAAAATACAAATATAAGACCAACTCAATTGCAGACCCTTTCAACAAAACAAACACTTAATTAGAATCGGTCCCTTTTTAACGAAGAAAACTGTAGACTAACAAAAAAAAAAGTTTCGCAAATAACAGGAGTCAATATTATCGTTTAATAATACGTAAAATAAAATACTAAAACCTAAGGCTATGTAATTTTACTTAAACATCCTGTGTTTATATTTATTTATTGTTAAGGTCGTTGTCATGTCGTGAAACTTTGAAGATTCATAAAAAAACAGCTATTCATACAACATCGAGCTTAAGTTTGAGGCTTTGTTCAAGTTTTTGCTACACTCTGAGGTCAAGTTGCCAAAAAGATTGATATGTTTGCGGTCCTATTGTACTCCTTTGTGTGATTTATCTTTACAATTAAGTTCTTTGGAGATAGAATAGGATTCAAAGGAAAACATCATCCGTGACCTATATTTTTGTTAATAGCAATCATAAATATACAAATATATTATAGGTTTTTTTTTATTGGCCCTTTACTGCTATCACACCTGATGTTAGGTGATATTGTAATCTAAGATGGCGGACTAACTTTTTAGGAGTAGGATGGAAATCCACACCCCTTGCGGTTTCTACACGACATCGGACCGGAACGCTAAATCGCTTGGCGGTACGTCTTTGTCGGTAGGGTGTTAACTAACCACGGCGAAAAGTCTCCCACCAGCCAGACCAAGAAAAATTAAGAAAAATCTCAATCTGCCCCGCCGGAAATCGAACCCGGGATCTCCGTCTTATAAATCCACCGCGCATACCATGCGCCACGGAGGCCGTCAAAAGGTGAAAGAGTAATACATCCATCCATCTATCCATTCTTACAAACTTTGGCGTTTATAATAGGATTCAATATCTTTCAGATAAGCGCTACTGCTATGCTATTTGAGCACTGCTGTATCTCTGGAGGGTATGGTTGCCTTTAAAAAACACATGAGGATTATCTATGACTTATCACTTAACTATGCCGTGTTCTTAGTGAGCCCTGTGTGGTATTTTTCTTGTTAGTTTTTCCACTTAACATCTTGCTGACTATCTCGTCATCTCTCTATACCTACTATGCCAGGCCATGTGGCTTTAAAGCATGGGGTCCTGGATTCGAGTCGCAAATATGACTATAAAATATTCATAAGAAATTCTCAGTAACGGCCCGGAATTGCGACGCTGACCCAGACCATCGGAAAGCAACCGTCAGTCTTAGTGATTGCCTAACATAAGAGATTGTTACATAATCAGCCATTTCCAGCTTAAGCCCATAAACCCACACTGGAACAGCTTGATAGGTCAAAACTCCAAATCCCCTTGCTGATAAAAAAGGGAGACTTGGGCTATTAAAGTGAGATAATGATGACTTAACATCAGATGGGCATCTGCCGTCAACAGCTATAAAAAATACCTTTGAGTAACCGCATTCCGTCGAGATTTATTGTAGTCACCCGCTAACTGCGTCAATGGGCAGGTAATTGTGGTTCAAAAGTTTGTCAAGTTTTAACACCTTATATACCATATCAATGACAGCGTACAGCAGTGCTTACCGCGCAGCCAATATGATCGCCGCCTTTCGCTTGACGGATAAATGTTAACATTTAGTTTGTGATCCGATGGATTTTGTGTGTTGTGTGGTTTGTTTTATACTTAGCTGAAAATCTATTTCTTTAAGAGAACTCTAAATGTAAGTTTGAAATTTGGTTCTAAATCTGATATTTTAGCGATCTATTAGTTTTGAAAATCGTTCTGTTTTTTAGTTAAGTGTGGGAGTTTAGTCAATCTATTTCTTGAAGAGATCCTTAAATGTAAGTTTAGAATTTCTTTTTATTATTTTTTCTAGTTAAGTGTGGGAATTTTATCGATATATTACTCGTAAAAAACTTTAAATGTGAGTTTCAAATTTCTTTCAATATTTAGTAATTTTTACTGTAAAAGCTACTGAAAAGAATTTTAAATTTAAGTTTGGAATATTATCTTAATTTTTGATTAATTTTAGAATTTTTGTCGATCTGTTCCTTGGGAGGATTTTTGAATGTATGTTTGGAATTATGTTTTATTTGTAAGTAGAAGAATTTTAATCAATTTGTTATATAATTCTATTTATTAATTTTTGAATGTAAGTTTGTAATTTTGAATGTGTGTTTGTTGTTCAATTTATCTATTAGTTAATTGTGGGAAATTTATCGATTCATTTTTGGTAGGAACAATTTTGTGATAATTATTTTTGTATTTTTTTTTAAATTATTTCTTATGTTAGGAACGTTTACAGTGGAAGGCCGTTTACTCGGGTGTTAATTTTTTTATGTAACAACCTATTTCACTTGATTTTTGCGTTCATTATGAACCGATTAGGAAAAATTTTTTTCAGTTTTAATTGCTAATTAAACTTCGTGTTAAATATTTATTGATTTAAGTTTTGAAGTTTTAATTTTTTGGTCGGACATTGTCCAAATGTTTTTTATAAAATCGCTCGCGTTTTTAATGAAATATTGGTTATGTTTAATTAGTGTGAGCTAACGTGTATTAGGATTGGACACAGGCAACTTGCACCCCACGGTGTTTTTATGTTTACATCGTTTGTGGACGATAATAATATGGACTTCGAGTCTTTCTTTGCTAATTAGTACTTTTAGTGTAGCTTATTTCATGTAACGTATTTGTTTTCTTGTGTTATTGAGGACCCATCGGTTTTGAAACCATGAAACTAGTTATTCTAGTGTATGTAAAATTGAAATATGTAGGTATTATAACATGAACTAGTCACCCTAGTTTAATTTAAAAAGCACAACTTGTCGAAAAGTCTCTCGAGGACATTGGACGAAATTTCTCAACGGACAACTGCACTCTCGCAATATTTGCAGATAATTACTAATTATCATTCTTGCGACAGACGGAAGTCTTTCCAAATTACATGTATACGTATATTATTATTGTATAATAAATTATTGAACTATAAGTATTTCTAGTTCAATAATTTATTTTTAAATTAACAAAGAGTTATTGAGCTATAAATAAACATCTATATTTTACAAACTAAATATCATACGACAATACACACATCGCTATATAGCCAGCTTAGATAGCTTGTGTTATGGGTACTATGATAACTGATGAATATTTTTATATATATTATTCATAAATACTTATAATACATAGATAAACACTCAGACACTGGAAAACATCAATGCTTATCACTCACACATTTTTCCAGCTGTGGGAGTCGAACCCACAGTCTAGGGCGCAGAAGCAGGGTCACTACCCACTGCGCCACTCAGCTGTCATAAAATGTGATAGCGCTTTACATTTTATGAGCAATTTGCTCGCCTAAAAGTTTTTCGGTCGGACTTTGTTCGCGCGTACTTTTCTAATTTGTATAAAAATGCGGTATAAAATAAAAAGTAATAGGTAATGTAAATTTTTAAAATGATAAAAATTAAATCAATGATTTAAAAAATTATTTATAATATAAAAATGAATTACTGAATATTGCTAAGCGCAAATCTCGAGAACAGCTAAACCGATTTCGGCGATTCTTTTTTGTTGTGTTTTCTATTGACAAGAAAAGGTTCTCATTATTATTTATAGGTGCCAATTAAATTAAACAGAATTTTTGGATTCTAAGTTGGAGTTTTATTCTAAGGATATTTTGGCAGTTTTATAAAGCCCAACCTTTGAACTTAACATGTTTAGATGCAGTTGCAATTTGGTCAATTAGCGAGTATTATACGACGCTTACCTTGGCCGTGTCTATTCTCTACGTCCGGAAATTGTTTACGGAAAGAAGGCAGGGCTCGGCTGTACGGAAGAACGTTTACTGCGAATTAGAGGAATGTTAATGATGTAAAATCCGCTGCGTTGATGGTTGGGCAGAGGTCGTGGGTTGAAAAGTTTCCATCGACGTCTGTGATTCACAACCACGTACAATAATATAAATTATCTATTTTATTATTTCTTACAATTTTCATCAATTTCTGCGATTCATAATTTACATTTTAAAGTTCAAGAGTTTGTTTGTAATCTCAGGAATTACTCGTTCGTATCATTCTTTTAGTGTTGAATATCCCTTGGACGTGTGCTAAGTGGTTCGGTTCTTCGTTTCTTATCCGCACTGCTAAGATACGGAACGCCCTTCCAGCTTCCGTTTTCCTTACCACCTACAAAGGGTATCTTCAAGTCGAGTGTGGACCTTCTAGGTAAGCGCGTTCCTCCGTAGGCAACATCTTTGCTTACCGTCAGGCATGATGCAGTCAAGTTCTAGCTTACCATATAACAAAATAATTTTAATAAAAAATTAAACCGACTTCAAAACGCACTAAAAAATAAAAAATAACTTCGTCATATAGTTAAGCATACTAAGTACTAGTAATTTACTTAAGCATACTATGAAGTTGGTGCCATCCATGTTTAAGGAACGTTTATTTAACGAAGTACCAAAGCACTTTTTGGGTTCTAGTAGGTAGGAAAGCCATTGTATGTTTAAGTAAATTACAGAGACTAAATTACGAAGTTATTTTTTTATTTTTTAGTGCATTTTGAAGTCCGTTTTATTTTTTTTATAAAAGTTTTTATTTCTTACTTTTTAGTGATTTATCGACACGTAACCTACTCGTACTCTGATAGTATATTATACGGCACTAGTAGCCAAAAAGCTACCGATAATTACACAAAAATCGAAATCGCTGCAAGTGTGACTATAAAATTTGAAGAATTCTTTCGATTTAACCAGGATCTTATCATCAGATCCTAATATGCTAACTATGGGACCATTTTTGAAGTGTACCCATTGTAAAAAAAAATATATTTTCAAAATCGGAATATTCTGTGAAAAGTTATGCATATCTCTATCTCAAAAACTACTGAACCGATTTTGATAAAACTTGCAGTGTACCCTATGTTGAAAAATATCTAGTACAACAAAAAAAGTATTACTTAAATCGGACTTGTAGTTCCGGAGATATGCCTCCACAAACATAAATACATACATACAAACATACACTTTTGAAATTTGATACACTTGTTCAGACGCTGATATAGACAAACATATAAGAAAACTGGGCAGTTCTGAAAATATTATATACATACGGGTCGAATTGATAACCTCCTTTTTTTGAAGTCGGCTAAAAATAGATAGCAACGGCTATGTTATTACTCACAGTTTCGCACTTGACCGATATAATATTCTGCAAATAGCGTAATAGACAAGTATTTGCGTTTTGTCATACATTTCACACCGTTAGAGGTTCTCCAATACTACACCCATTGTATTGATGTAAGGTGTTATTGATTTATGTTAAACGAAAATATACCTATATATAGATATAAGTAATTATTTACAAAAGATTCTTCAGTCATGTTTTCTTATTTTATATCTTTTAAATTTGACTATACTTGACTTTTCTTTTTTAATTAAGCTCTCTGCTGGAAGTGGGTAGGTATGACAGTTTTATAGGTGGGAATCGAACTCTAGACCTTTTTGGTTTCCCCCAACGCCGTTTAAACCAATGGACAAATGAAGTAGATAACCCCGTTATATCATCTCACTGCAAGATGATTCATTTTAAGAGCCCAAGCACTAGACCAATAAAGCATTTATGAATACATAAACCAAGAGCTAGTAATAGACCAAGAGCTTTACAACATTTTTACGCATCGTCTTTAGCCTCGAACTGCTCTCACTGGATAGTACAGCCTCCTGTTATATCATCTCACTGCAAGATGATTTATTTTAAAAGCCCAAGCACTAGACCAATAAAGCAGTTATGAATACATACACCAAGAGCTAGTAATAGACCAAGAGCTATACTACATTTGGTCGCATCGCCTTTAGCCTTGAACTGCTCTCGCTTGATAGTGCAGCCTCCTGTTATATCATCTCACTGCAAGATGATTTATTTTAAAAGCCCAAGCACTAGACCAATAAAACAGTTGTGAATACATACACCAAGAGCTAGTAATAGACCAAGAGCTTTGCTACATTTGGTCGCATCGCCTTTAGCCTTGAACTGCTCTCGCTTGATAGTGCAGCCTCCCGTTATATCATCTCACTGCAATATGATGTATTTTAAAAGCCCAAGCACTAGACCAATAAAACAGTTGTGAATACATACACCAAGAGCTAGTAATAGACCAAGAGCTTTACTACATTTGGTCGCATCGCCTTTAGCCTTGAACTGCTCTCGCTTGATAGTGCAGCCTCCCGTTATATCATCTCACTGCAATATGATGTATTTTAAAAGCCCAAGCACTAGACCAATAAAACAGTTGTGAATACATACACCAAGAGCTAGTAATAGACCAAGAGCTTTGCTACATTTGGTCGCATCGCCTTTAGCCTTGAACTGCTCTCGCTTGATAGTGCAGCCTCTCGTTATATCATCTCACTGCAATATTATGTATTTTAAAAGCCCAAGCACTAGACCAATAAAACAGTTGTGAATACATACACCAAGAGCTAGTAATAGACCAAGAGCTATACTACATTTGGTCGCATCGCCTTTAGCCTTGAACTGCTCTCGCTTGATAGTGCAGCCTCTCGTTATAGCATCTCACTGCAAGATCCTTACGTTTTAAAAGTGTAATCAACAGTGGTAAGCAGGCCCAGATGAACGAGCCAGTCTTTTTTTCGTCATTACAACTTACCTCCTGACTGCAATCACACCTGATGGTAAGTGATGATGCAATGTAAAATGAAAGCGCACTAACTCGTTAGTAGTAGGATGAAATCCACATCATTTTCAGTTTCTAGATCACACTGATGAGCTAAATTGGCGGTACATTTTTGCCTGGACCAAACCATATGACCAATAACACTACTAAGTGTGAATGAGGTTCGCATTGCTTAGCCTTGAACCACTCTCGCTTTATATTGCAGCGTCACGTAATATCATCTCATAGCAAGATCCTTTCATTTTAAAACGACCTCAAATCAAATCGCTTAACGACTTGTATCATGTCTTAAGCGTTTGCATCCGTCGAAATACGATCGCATTTTCCATAAAATCATTGACACACTCTTTAGTAGAGGTAATAATGTTTGGCTGGTGGGATGCTTTGGCCATGGCTAGTTACCACCCTGTCGGCTAAGACGTACCACCAGGCGATTAGCATCCCGGTACGATGTCGTGCAGAAACCGAAAGGTGTGTGGATTTTCATCCTACTTCTAACAAGTTAGCCCGCTTCCATCAATGCTTCACCACTTGCCATCAGGTTGTTGTCAAGGGCTAATTTGTAAAGAATAAAAAAATGCTTCAGTTGGTTAGAGAGGTCTTGGGTTTGATTCCCCAAGTACATGTCGTGATGTAAAAAACAATAGATCTTCTAAGACTATATCGTGCTTAGAACCCTCGCTTTTCTATTAATTTTATGGCTTTATCTATTTATTTATTTATTTTAAGTTACATTTAACATAAAGTCATTAAATTTTTCTTTTTCTTTAATGTGTATCCGTTACCGTTACATGACAGTTACGTTAATTAATTATAAAAAAGTATAGATAGGTAATAAAGTTTACTATTCAAGTTTCAGTTGTTTTAATTTTCTTTTTCTCTTCAAACTTTACACTTAATGCACTAAACAAAAAAAGTTTAGTTACTGAAATCTGTTGAGTTTTTGTGAGAGTAAGGATAAATACCTAAGAAGAATGTACATACACTATTTTTTCGAAATGGAAAATTACGTTCAACTGTAAGTATTGCATAATATAAACAAACAGACCTTGACTATAAATTTAACTTAAGGGGACATTTTAAAATTTTGCAAGAAATTGTATGCATTCCTTAAGTGCATTATTATATCGGCGTGTCATTGAAAAAGAGCGCTGACCAAGATATACTTGTATTTAAGTTCAAGTTACTTGCTTAAAAAAATGATAACTAAATAATAAAATAAGCCAGCAGGATAGTGTCTTGATTTCGGTACTGATGTGCGTAAATTTTATGATAATTTTACTAAAATTTGTATAAAATTAATTTTAACTAATATATAAATTTACTTTTAGTGCATGAATAATGCTTGAAACCTCTTCTTAATACAATCTTACAACTTTGCTTTAAGACATTTAATCGTCTCCCAATTATGTACAAAATCCTATTGTGATAAATAATAATGAATATTTCGTTAAGTAACGAAAACCTCATCAAATCTAAAAGTAATTTTTGAGAAAACAGCTGATATACAAACTTATATCCGATGGGTCTGAACGAAGCCTTTTTTCGAGTCTTTTACCTTCCACCTTAAATGATCAATAACAGTTTGAAAACTTAACTAAACCAAAATATAAAAAACCCGTGTGCTATCTAATTTGATTTAATAGAACTTTATGAATTGTTTTTGTGTCTAGGTTACTGATTCAAAAAATAAATAATTACATGTGGTACGTGAGATCCGAACAGACCAAACGGCAAAAACTAATAAACTGATATATGATTAACCTGTAATTAAAACAATTATCCATGTACGAATATTTTTTGTGCTTCACCTTACGTTGTACACGTGCCTCGGAGATCACGTTTATCGCGAACATCATAAGTAATGCCCTGATAATGATCGGTTCCTAAATTTATTTATGGTTAATATACTATGACTAAGAAAAAAGTATTAATAAAAAATATCTAAATAACTGAGATATTTCGTTAGCATAAAACAATATTTACCAGGTTATTCGTTACAAAATTAAATACATTGTTACTAACTACTACTACTTAACGCAATATGTCAATGCTATAAAATATATCTTACTATTTGTGTGGAGTCGGTGCAGTTATAGTCGACACATTTTAAACTGAGTCGTCAGGTCGATCGATCAGTGATAAATAAGGTCGCTTAACAACTTATCGAGGATTTACAGTCAATCGTTCCCAAAAGTCACTATCAGACGTTTTAATTTCGTTAAATAGAATATCTAAAACTGCATAGAGTGTTTAATTATTCTGTCAGTGACATTTATTGCCCGACGACTCAGTTTAAAATGCGTCGACTATGGTAATGTGTAGTACAATTCCAATTTTTAGGACTTTAGAGGAAGATACTCCCATAATATAAATAATAATAATAATATTTATAATAGTTTTGATTGTAAATCGATAACGAAGGTTTCTTTTTTGTGACTTCTGCTATAACTGGATGTATTTCGTAACATTTCACACGTGCAATGTTAATTTTTTAACCGACTACCAAAAAAGATGTAAGTAGCTTGTCAATGCGACAAGATTTATTTTTCGAAATATTATGTTACTGTACGACGCATATGTACCTCTTTGTATGAGTTGCTAATTATTCCTAGCAGCAGCAGTTTAGGAATATTTAATTTGAAACTATTTGTAATGGAAGGTCAGGTCATCATCATCATTATCAGCCTATTAAAGGCTCACAGGATCAGGACTATCCTTATAGGATAGAGGGTATAAAGCGTAGACCCACCGCGCTGCTTGGGTTGGGTTGAGTTGGATTGGGTTGGGTTGGGTTAATCCATCAGTCAAATGTTGATGATAGTGATCGCGACCGACGGCTTAACGTAACATAATTTTTAATAAATTCCTGACTTCAGGAATTTACTAAAAAAATTGGTTGTCTGTAAAGTCGGTTTACTGACGATAGTTGAACGTGACAATGTCTTAAGAAAATACTGATGGAATGGTAGCATTTAATTGGTTATTAAAATTTTTAATTTAAGTATATTTTTATAAATATTAATTTAAATTAATAAAATAATTGATCTTGATTTTATAAATTTATATTTTAAATTTATAATAAATATATTAATTTATAAATATACTAATTTTTAATTTAAAATTAATATATTTAATAATTATATTTAATAAAAGAATGTCGAACGCTGCCGAACGCAAAGGAGGATTGTGCTTCGTTGTCGCTCGTTCCGCGCTCTCGCTTGCACTTCAAGCCTTACATGGAACGCCTCAAAGCGAGGTAACGACGCATGACGTCATGTCTTTTCGTGCGTGCAGCCGGCTCTATCGAATTATAAGACGTTGTCACGTCAAAAATATATTTTAGAAGAAAGAAAAACTCAGAACTATTCCATAGACCCCATCCAGGTTTCTAACCCGGGACCTGTGTACTAACCACTACACCAAGAGGCATAAGTATACTATTTTATTATAGTTCAAAAACCGGTGTAAGTATCGTAATATAAACCGCCTATAATGATAATTATTTTTACGTTATTTAACTGCAATTACGTTCAGAAGTACCGATGCTTGCTAAATACATTACGTAAAGTATATTACGGAACCTGCGCTCGTATCCAGCTGTTGTTAAGCGAAATTATATAAATCATTAATATACGAACTATATACATTGAAATCAATTGCCGAAAGCACACGTACCTTCTGCGCATCGGTTTAAAATGGATAGATAGATATTGATAGAAGTTTATGTGTGAGTTTAAATATTTATTTATCTACTCAGACAATAGAAGTTATTTTATGTTCTGTGTTCATAGATTAATTTGAGAATTGAAGTTGGAACTACCTATTTGATTTACTTTTTATTGTTCACAGATTCTTATTTTTTTTCAAATTTTTTCAGAAGAAAGAAAACGAGATCAGAAAATCGATAACCTTAAATAATATTTAAATCAACAAAGATAATGAACTATTCTATCTATTCTTCAACTCTGACACAAAACACAAAATAAAACTTATCCCAAACGATTCGTACGCCATTGCTGTAATACGAGTACCTTTGGTAGGAGCACAGGCTAACACACGGTTATCTTTTACAAACTGACTTTAATCTGACCATTACAGACTCTTGTTTTATGTGAATGGTCCTTATGTACGGTTGCTCATTGTTTGGTGACGGACGGAAATCAATTTTCCTGCGAGAAAATTGCACGCGTCGCGCGCCGGCGTTTCCCAACGGCCTATGTGCCAAGCGGTTAACGACCTCGCTGCTGCAACGCTGTGGACCGCGTGTGCCACTTACACGAGCATACTTAGCTGAGATTGTGCAGTCCAGCTATAAACGTGGAGGCTGACTATTGGGTGCTATATCGTATGATGTTAGGACGAGGCTGAGTATTGCTTTTTCTTATGATGGTTTTCTCACATCATCATTATCAGCTTTACGGCACACTACTGGACACGCCATCACGCCTCACTCTCACAGGGATAGGCAGCAAGGGAGGATCATGAGTTGGTGAGGCACTGGGCTAGTACTTCTTAATAGCTCAGAATAATTAATTTGGAGGCTAGAGGTCTTTTGTACTCAGGGGGCCCTTGGTTGCAGCCCAAAGATCCCTTAGGTACTAGCAGGCTGAAACCAGGCCCTTCCACTTGATACGATTCTTGCATATCTCCCTCTCTTCCTTCATATTCATTAGTTCTTTCATATAAGTTTGTCGATTTAGGGTACTCTTGATCTAGGATTTAATTGATTAAATTAGAATATTATAGATATTTAGATAGATTCCTCTTTAAACTTTCCAATTCACTCCAATTCTATTTGTCCTCTTTTCATTCCTTCTCTCTATGTGCCTGAACTATCTTAGAAAAGTATAAAGAAACTAAATGAAATAGAACGTAAACAGTGTCAATTAATAATGCACCGCTTTTAAATAGGTCAGTAGATAATAAATGGCTGGTGAGAGGCCTCGTCCGCGGCTAGTTACCACCTTACCGACAAAGACGTACGCCAAGCGATTTAGCGTTCCAGTACGATGTCGTATAGAAACCAAAGGGGTCTGTATATTATCCTACTCCTAACAACTTAGATTGCATTATCTCTTAACAAAAAAAAATTAGGTAGATGCAATGTTATTTTTTGCTTTTAAAATATATTTTTTTAATACACTAGTACTTGACTCAATTTTGATGTCGGTTGAATTTAAAAAAAATTGTATAACTTGTACTTTTCCATTAAGCACCTGTTATAAATATTGAGTAGGTTTTAATTCTCTCGTACAATGTCTGGGTTAACGTAACACTCGCACAATAGTTCAATCAAAACCGGTCGATACGTGCTTTGTGTCTCAAGTGTGAAGAGTCGAGTGCAGTCGTGCCACTGAGTGTAAGGTTCAGTGCACATCTCAGACATTCGCTTTTATTGTCATAAATTAATGTCCCCAGTACTGCTGAGCATACGATTGTATAATTTTATTCTAATGGAAGAACTGGACTTACAAAAGTACAAAAAAGTGTTAAAAACCATTAACTAGTATTAATTAAGATTAATGATTTGACTATAAAATTAATGACTTTATTAACAACAAAGAATCCTAGAAACAATTAGATTTTCTTTCTATACGCAAGACGAGATTAAACTAAAATTGTAATTTATAAAATACAAATTCTAACATTAAAAGAGCCACTGCTGAGATTTTTGCCGGATCTTTTAGGATCTGCCTTTGCGGAGTCGCCATTTTAGCACCTTGATGCCCCAACTTCCGCCAGCTGTTCGAACCTCGTGCCCCGCCCATTGCCACTACAGTTCAGCGACTCGCTGAGCTATGTCGATTATTTCTGGCTTGATCATTCAGAGATACTCCGAGCATTGCTCTTTCCATCGCCCGCTGAGTGACTCCAATCCTTTTTAAGAGGACCGCAGTTAGCGACCAAATCTCGGATCCATAGGTCATCACTGGCAACACGCACTGTTCTAAGACTCTCGTCTTCAGGCGCTAGCACTATACACGGAGTAGTATAATTATATACAAAAGTTGTAAGTAAAACTGTACAGTAAATAATAATCCATGTGTACTTGCCCTAACATCCTAAGCTCTTGACATTGAACAATCAATTCTCATGTAACAAGCTCCGACGTTGTTTAAACAGTCACGTGTTTAGGATCACTAATACACGTAACTATCGTCTACTTAACAGAGTACTTGGCGAATTATTATTCATTATTTGTATATCCTTACTAATATTATAATGGCGAAAGTTTATATGTATGGATGAATGGGAATGGATGTTGTTACTCTTTCACGCAATAAGTAGAGAATGGATTTTGATAAAACTTCACAATAATATAGCTTACATATCAGATTAAAACATAGGCTAATTTTTAAGTCGAAAGGAGAATGCCAGATCGTAACCCAGAAAAAACACAAATTGTATATATACTAAAAATAACCCATTATTATATAAATGTACTACAATAAGTCATTTTTACTGTTGAACATCGGAATAAAATTGTATTAAAAAAAGTAATTGAACTATTTCACTCTTTACGCATTTTTTAAACCTTTATTGTTGCACTGAGTTCCAGTCTTTTAAATCGTTTTTATTGTATTTATCAACAGTGGGCTCTAAAGGGCTAGTATCCAGAGTCGTTAGGCCTGTTTAAAAATGTATTTAATGAAGCTTTGTGACAGTTATGTCAGTGTGACAACTGACAACTATACGGAACAACAATACGGAAATGGACGATAACCAACGTTAGGCTCGTGTCGAATACTCCGAGTTCGAGAGCTTTTATCTGTAATTTATATTAAATAGTAAACAAAATGCAATAAAATGATGCATAATACATTGTTGTGCAATATGTTTTTATTAGTGGGCTAAAGTCCTATACATTGTCTGGCATTCTCCTTTCCACGGGAACGAGAACTTCGCGGGTGTAACCGCGGGCGTCCTCTAGTCTATTGAAGTTATTTGGTTTAGTGGATCAAAATATTATTGTTAATAGCTTTTCGGTTAAGAATAAAATCCGATAAGTCTAGGGTTCGATCCCTAGAATGTTGTTGCTAATTTGAGAATATTGGACGTAAAATTTGAAAAAAAAAATTTTTTAGTACACTACTATTTTATTTTTAACTGGCTTACTTTAACACCACTAACTTTATAATTTCGGGCATTTAATAAGAAATTCTTGGAATGTAAAAAGAACCCAATGATTATTAGCCATCCGTTAATTTAAAATCTCAATAATCCTAGCCTGTAATCGAATCCAGAACCTACATCTTAAAAATCCACCATACAAACCGCTGCGCAACGGAAGCCGTCAACACGTTTAATAAAAATAATTAATGAGTAACAAACATCCATCCAATGCAACATCGTCACCCTAAGCCCGTCAACCCGCATAAGAGCAGCGTGGTGAGTCTACGCTCCATATCCCCTTTCCTATAAAGAGGGAGGCTGTGCAATAAGCCGTTAATAGGCTGGTAATAATGATGATGTTGAAACAGTCATCCACTTTCTCATTAATTATATTAATATGACAGAAGGAAACAGTTTTTATCAATGCCTATATTGACGTCATAGCATATTTAATTACAAATAATAATGATTGCTGTCAAATAATAATGTAACGGGTTAGTGCTTTAAATAATGCTACCTGTCAAAATTAATAACCTTTACAGTCAATCCGACTAAAAGAATAAGATAGAGGGAGTACAAAAAAATTAAACGCGTATTGAAAAAACTAACGTCTATTTCAAATGAAGACAGGCTTTTTAGCTTCGTCATCTTTAGTATTTATGAGTACAAAAAGGTACCGAAAACCATTGTACAAGAAGATATAGAAATTCATCACACTGCTCAATAGGATATTAGCCAGCCATATTACTTCAAATAGAGTTAACGCCTCAGCTTCTAATCGTTATTAGTCAATTTTTATCGCAACTATTTGCGATTTTTGTTGTTACCATGCCATTATCGTTACTAGCCACTTTTTAATGGCACACAGTAATACGTAGGCCTTCTTTATCGTGTATGTGTATTTGTGGTGACCTCCTTTAACGATCCTGGCAACATGGTTAAGATTTTTTACCGTGATCCCCAAAAAGAGGAGGTGTACCTTAATCTTTAACTTTCCAATCAATTCACCAGTCTGTCAGTAATTCATTGGTCACATTGTGCCCTTAAAGTAGAGGGAACTATTTTTAGGGCACAATATTTCGTCTATGTATTTACGCGAAACTGTGTTATGTTAAACAAAAAGATTATAAATGTTTACACCTACTGTGACTGAGCAAATGAGAAATGATAAAGATCTTAATACGAATTCTTAATATTTTTTATAATATGAACCTTATTTTAATATTATGCAAATTAGTTTTTGTTTATTTTAATTAAAATAGATAAAACATTTTAAGTGGTCTCGTCAAATTTTATGTGTGATAGACAAGGTTTTAGAAAAAGTAATTAACAAAAACTTCACAAGATAAAATTAGTAAATTATAGGATTAAATATATTACCTAATTAAAATAATACTATTAACAAACTATCAGGACGAGATATTGCTCTCATATTAAACTTACTATGTCCAGCGATTTTGACGACCTCCGTGGCGCATTGGTATGTGCGGTGGATTTATAAGACGGAGGTCCTGGGTCCGATTCCCGATGGGGCAGATTTTTTTAATTTGTCTTGGTCTGGCTGGTGGGAGGCTTTCGCCGTGGCTAGTTACCACCCTACCGACATAGACGTATCGCCAAGCGATTTAGCGTTCCGGTACGATGTCGTGTAGAAACCGATAGGAGTGTGGATTTCATCCTGCTACTAACAAGTTAGCCCGCTTCCATCTTAGATTGCATCATCACTTAACATCAGGTGTGATAGCAGTCAAGGGCCAACTTGTAGTCAAATAAAAAAAAATAAAAAAAAAAGATTTCCACCGCATAAATCCTGTTCCTGAGGGAGTTTGGAGAAATACATACAAATATATAAATCATATGGCGAAATGAGTAATTTGAAGTAAATCCGGTGAATGTTTATGGAGTTGTCTACCCGCCCAAGAAAAAGTACATTTTGTTTTTGTAGAAAATCGGAATAAAAAATGGCAACTTCAGTATTTCGAGATAAAAAGCCTATATGCTATTTTGCCTTTAATACAGTAACTATTACTGTAGAGTTTAGGCATATTTAATAACAAAAGAAATATATTCGAAAAAGTGATGAATTTATGTCGTCGAAGGGTCTGCAATTTTTAAAGGCTGTTTTAAAGATTCCGTGACCTAAAGGTTCACCTTAACATTTTTGGGAGGCTTATCTTAACTGGTAATTTATTAAACCTTTTAAGCCACGCCTGTCGAATCCGCACCTGGTTGATATAAAAAGAAATTGCATAACCATATCATTCCATGAGAAAATTACCTTTAATTGTCGCAAGCAATTAATAAATATAAATTAAACTTAATTGAGAGTAATTAATTTTTTCCGAACATGAGATCCTTGAGTGACATCCGGCGATGTCAAATAAATTTTAATGTGCACCATAGAGCACAGTAGTTACAAGCTCTGATAAATCATTAGCGGACGCCCGCGGTTTCATCCGCGTAGTTTTCATTCCCGTGGGAATTTCGAGGTAAAATGTGGCCAATGTGTTATTCTGATATGTAAGCTATATTATTGTGAAATTTCATCAAAATCCATTCAGTAGTTTTTGCGTGAAAGAGACAAACATCCATCCATACATACCAACTTTCGCCTTTAATAATATTAGTAAGGATTATCAGCCTATTTTTAACTGACGAAAAAAAACGGAGGAGGTTCTCAATTCGACACGTATATATTTTTTTTATTTTATTTATGACCACGCATAACTTTTTACAGAGTTGACCGATTTTGATAATTCTTTTTTTTTATTAGAAAGGGCATACATCCAAGGTAGTCTCATTGTCATCATGTTAGGATCTGATGATGATATCCTGGGAAAATTGAAGGAACTCTTCAAATTTTATAGGCACACTTGCAGCGATTTCGGTTTTTGTGTAAGTATCGGTAGCTTTTTGGCTACAAATGCCGTATAATATACTATGACAGTATAGTACGAGTACGTTACGTGGCGATAAATCACTAAAAAGTAAAAAATAAAATTTTTTAACAAAAAATATAACCGACTTCATAGATATACTTAAGTAAATTAAAGCAACTAAGTGACACAGTTATTTTTTACTTTTTTGTGCGTTTTGAGTCGGTTCTATTTTTGTTATAAAATTTTAACGACTTACAACAAGACCACCCTCCTTCTAAAATATGGGATTTGCAGCTTTAAAATTAAATCCCACCACTCTGCTTCAATGCACTTAGGTAGGTAAAGGACCTTATACCTAATATGTGACTCTGTAATTTTCTTTTTTGTAACTATTTGCATACCAAGTAGATGGCCCACCTGATGTGGAAAATCATCAGCTATAGACAGAGTAACTTTATAGTGCATGCAAACAAAACATCCCAGAGCCGCCCTGTGATCAATATTACCCTATGACTCGTATCCTCAAAACTGAACAGAAACTGCTTCCAAAAATTATTATTATAAAAACAAAAAACCCAACTGCTTAGAAGTTATGAACTAAAAAGAGAAAAACAAGGATTACTATATCTATATAAAATTCTAAATACTTTATGGTGCTGCAAGTGTGGACAAAATAGTTTACTACCTGGGAAAGAAATACCAAAACTACGTTTGTCCCCGCCTGCAGCACACTAAAGCATTTAGAATTTTATATAGATATAAAATTCACAATTCGGTACACTTGGTACACTTTTTGTCATTTTTTGTTAAAACAGTAATATGAACATGATATTTATATTTTTGAAATGGTCTTTTTACGACCTTTCATTTGATACCCATATTGCTAAGATAAAAGAAAAAAAATGCACAGGTCTCCCCTTTTTTCCCCCATTTACAGCCGCCATTTTGAAAATTCACATAGCCTATGTCACTTCTACAATTTAGCCGAATTCAACGACACCTCACATATCAAAATCTGTTCAGCCGTTTAGGCTGTAGCGCGTGCCGAAGAAATGGACATACATACATACATACGCTCGAAAAACATTACCCTCCTTCTGACTCAGTCGGGTAAAAAGACAAGTATAAATTCAGCAATATTCTAAGTCACACCAATTTAACTTATCGCGCGAAAGACCAAAAGCCACAAGTCTTAAATTGTAAAAATGATAAAATATGCTAATGCACCTCATAAGTATGTACGTCATAACCTCCATGCCGTGGTTGAGTGTCCGACCTTCGTTACTAGAACTTGATTTGAACTAGGAAATGGCCGAGATTCGAAAATTAAGCCTCCTAATAATTATTTGAAACGACATAGTTTAACCCAGATTCCTGACCTTTCAGTTTGGATTTCCAAGCTGTGGATCTAAAGCATTGGGAGATGACTTGGGTAGAGTTGACTGCTAGTCACCCGGGTCAACTATTAGTTGATTCTTTAACACACCCCACCGACCATACGCCTCCTACAAAAATACTACCCGAAATATATTCTCACGATCACTCACGATCACTTTTTTAAATAACTGTCTTCGATGGGTCTACGTCGCCTCTAGGTAACCTAGACTTTCGAGCCATAATGGTCTTTTTTAACTGACGAAAAAAAACGGAGGAGGTTCTCAGTTCGACACGCATATATATATATATTTATGTATGACCACGCATAACTTTTTACAGAGTCCGATTTTGATAATTCTTTTTTTATTAGAAAGAGCACACTTCCAAGGTGGTCCCATTGTCATCATGTTAGGATCTGATAATGATATCCTGGGAAAATTGAAGGAACTCTTAAAATTTTATAGGCACACTTGCAGCGATTTTGGTTTTTGTGTAAGTATCGGTAGCTTTTTGGCTACAAGTGCAATATAATATACTATGACAGTATAGTACGAGTAGGTACGTTACGTCGCGATAAATCACTAGAAAGTAAGACAAAAATTTTGAACAAAAAATAGAACCAACTAAAACAATCAAACAACGCACTAAAAAGTAAATAATAAGTGTGTCATTTAGTTGTTTTAATTTACTTAAGCTTATGAGTCGTTTTGAGTCGGTTCTATTTTTTGTTAAAAAAATTTATTATGCCACCCAGATGATTCCAGCCACAAATAATTTCAACAGTATCTGTAATACAGCCCATTAACTCCATCGATACCAACTTCCCTAAGATTACAGTCTTTTCGTTTTTTGTAGAAAATGCTGTTGAATGAGTAATTCTGTCTACAACCTGACTTAAATAAAAAGACCTTCTGCGCTGCCAGATGTTTAAGTGAAATAAAGAAATGTTTATGTCACGAATGCAGTAACTATGTTAAATTTCAAGTCGTGGCGAATCAATTAGTCAGTCAATGATATTTCGGTTTTTATATTATAGAACATTATTACATGTCCGTTACCCAGCTATTTGATTAAACAATGTTTTGTGTTCAACAATATGTGATTATTCATCAAGTTTCCATTGACCGTGACTAGTGATGGGACACAAAAGAAATTCGTGAAGGAAAAAATTAGCATAACATTACTCACGCCTCCTTGAAACGCATGTGGGTTTTGTCGTATTTGTCCACCGTTCGTCACTGTTTGACCAGAAACAGATCTGTGCAAATTCTATTGCATCGAAGGCAAACGATTCATGTGTACGAGTCAATATTTTGCTGATTATATTAGAATATTTGGGACAGCCCGTTTACCGTTGCTATTGGTACGTAATACTTGTAAGTCGAGGCCAAAAGAGTACTTCCTTCGCTATTTTACTATTTTAATTGTCAGATATCGCAGGAGTCTGGTTACTTACTTGACTAGTTGATTTTATATGTATTATAAGCCTTGTGCGACATTGCAAAGCTCAACGCCTTCAGTGGTTAGAGCACTTAGAAAGGATGTGGATGACAAAATAGGAACCACAAACAAAGAGAAACAAAGGAAGACCTAAAAAGGAGTGGTTGGATTGTGTGGAAGATCTGCAAAAACTCGGGAAGTTATCAGCGTGGACTAAAGAAGTAAAGAATAGACCTAAATGGAAAAAAGTGGTAGGAGAGGCTAAGACCCACAAAGGATTGTAGCGCCGAAGAAAAAAAAAGCCACTGCTTGACTATAATCACGCCTGATGGTAAGTGAGGAAGTGGAACGCTTGCCTAGAAGATGTTTATTATTATCTCCCGATTTAAGACACCCTAATTGTAGGTGATAGGGAAAATGGAAGTTGGAAGGGCATATCTTAGTAGTGCGTAAGAGGTTGGACTTGTTCGCCAGGAGCGCACATTGAATGGCAATCTTAATTTACAATAAACTGCCGGATAACTATTAAATTAGTCAATTTAATATTTTCAAAAAAAAAGTTTTTGACATGCTGTTAAGTAATTGTTTTAATGATATCAACTCATATTTGGACCATACTTTTTAATGGCTTTCTTTTATTTTATGACATCGTATTAATCTTTGACATAATTGTGGTAATTTTAATCTGACATAATATTTATTTTATTTTATTTGGACTGTTGTAAAACCTATTTGATTTAATACCTCTATAATGTAATATTCATACACCATAATTGGTAGAATGTATAGGGGAATTAGATTTAAGAATATCCATCATATTATACCAAACTAGAAGAAACTAAACTGCTTAGTACGCAAACGTCCAAGGGATATCAAATACATAGCGGTGTAGATCTCTACGATGATGTTTATCTCTGTGATACTTCTTGGTCGCGTAAAAAGGTTTTGGTTCCTTGTGCCTGATTCGCACGGTGAAAATATGCAACGCCATTCTAGTTTCCTCTTTCTCTACATGTGTATCTTCAAGTTAAGAGTGATGACACTTCGCTTACCATTAGACGTGATCGTAGTCGCGCGCTAGTGCTAGTTAATTTACAAATACTTGTACAATAGTTTACATATATTTTAGGGGAATCCGAAAAAATAGCAATTTCGTAAACGGCGAAAACACTGCTAGAATTATAATAATGTTTGTATTGATATACCTCTTTACCTAAGATACGCTGTGCAGTCGATAATATATACTTTAAATTGTTAGCAATAGGTAATTTTATTTTTTCTATTTCCGCAAAAAAAAAATTAAACAAGTAAGCGAAAAACATGTTACAAGCAAAGCATTTTGTAATATGAACGATTTTCATTATTTTTACTTTATAACAAACAAAAAAAAGGAAAAATACCTAAAGAACCACCCAAAAAACTACAAGGTCAATTAGAATGTATAAATGGAAAAAGGAAAAGAGGTATGCTAGGATCGTGTAAAGTGGAAGGACGTGACCTCTCCCTACCCCTATGGGAATGAGGCGTGATGGTATTTATATATGTATGTATTTATGAATATCGGTGTGCTGTCTGTATATTAGTATATCATGACTTTTTTTTGTCAGTCGTAAGATCACCGTTTGAAAAATAGCGAGTCGATGTTTTTGACGGTTGAAAATTATATGATAATTAGAATTCGGGCCCTCCGCTATCATAGTATTAGTACTTCTTGAAGGTTAGTTGAAAAACTTATAAATAATTACATAAATTCTGTTATTTTCAATATAATAATTAATTGAATATTTTAAATCATTAATGGCTGCTTCACTGGTTTAGCGATTAATCTGTTTCTATGCTTTAACCAAAAAAGTTACGATTTTCCATAAAAATATTATAAGATTTTCCATAAGACTTTGCCCATTAATATTATTACAGACAGATAATAAATTAATCTGGTCTTAGTAATTTTTACTAATGCCAGAAATATTATTAATTGAGAACCTTCGTTACTCAGTAATTAACCCCAGTAAGTTACCAAAACGAGTTTAAACTATTTATAATTTTTATTAATGACACCAGCTTTATAAAATTACGTTTTTTTATTTCAATAACTGGTCACTCAGGTGATTTAACATGGCAAATATTTTTTATCTGTCCTCTTATCGGTAAAGGTAATCAAATTCGCAAAACTAAACTCTGTTCAGTTACAAAATATCAAAGTAACCTTTTTTTGAGGATTAAGTTACTTAATAAATGTTGCAAAAAACTACTGCGATTAATATATAAGTATAAAAAGATTTAAACTAATTCTTATACATTTTTAAATTATTAGAATGTTTTTTTTTTCTGAAGTAACTTTTGCATTAAGTGTATTTAATGTGTTTAATTATATATTAATATATTTATATACTAGGTGTTTGTAGTTATATTTTTCATTAATATTCTATACTACAGGACGGCTGCGGTTTCACCCGCATAGTTTTTATTCCTGTAGGAATTTCGGGATAAAATGTGGCTTATGTGTTATTGTGATAAGTAAGCTATATTATTGAAAAGTGTCATCAAAATCCATTAAGCAGTTTTTGCGTGAAAGAGTAACAAGTATCCATCCATCTGTAGGTACATAAAAACTTTCGTCTCTATAATAAGAGTAAAGATATTGTACGTTGTAATCAATCTCCTACGACTAAATAAAAAATCTACCTCTTACTTGCCTTAAGGTTTTAACTCTAACTTATAATTGTTACACATTTTTTTATCGACTACAAGTTGGCCCTTGACTGCTATCACACCTGATGTTAAGTGATGACGCAATCTAAGATGGAAGCGAGCTAACTTGTTAGGAGTAGGATGAAATCCACACCCCTTCGGTTTATACACGTCATCGTACCGGAACGCTAAATCGCTTGGCGGTACGTCTTTGTCGGTAGGGTGGTAACTAGCCACAGCGAAAGCCTCCCTCTAGCCAGACCAAGTCAAATTAAGAAATATCTCAATCTGCCCCGCCGGGAATCGAACCCAGGACCTCCGTCTTATAAATCCACCGCGCCATTTATAATGGTTAGATACGAGTAATTTTTTAAATGTAATCTTAACAGTCAGCACAAGGTTTGTATAGCGATAAACTTTAGAAAATTGTCGGGTAATGTCAGAAGCGACGGAAGTTTTAAAGTTGTTTTGTAGAGTCAATAAAAAATGTGAACACTTTGACAGTTCAGCAAAAAAAATCCCATATGCGGAAACTCAGATTTTATATAATTTCCGAAGATGACTTCTATAAAAAATACACTAGGCAGGCTGTTTTTGTATTCATAATTTTAAAATGCGTAGTTTTTTCTTACGACTGTCAAAGTTATCATTCCGTATAACCTAACCAACCTTATGCATATTTTTGTTTATATTTTAAGAATAACATTGTTTATTTTTTAGCCTTCGATTTATTGTGTATCGGTTTCTAGAATTTTCCATGTCATTAACGATTGTCGGTAAGTCAAAGTCGAGGTTTCGTATTGATTTCCGTTAGTTTAGTTAAAACAGCAGGCTTTTATTTTTTAACCGACGAAAAAAAAAGGAGGAGGTTCTCAACTCGTCACGTATATTTTTTTTATGAATGGCCACGCATAACTTTTTACAGAGTTGTCCGATTTTGATAATTTTTTTTACTAGAAAGGGCACACTTCCAATGTGGTCCCATTGTCATCATGTTAGGATCTGATGATGATATCCTGGGAAAATTGAAGGAAATCTTCAAATTTTATAGGCACACTTGCAGCGTTTTCGGTTTTTGTGTACGTATCGGTAGCTTTTTGGCTACAAGTGCCGTATAATATACTATGATATGATATACTACGATAAATCACAAAAAAGTAAGAAATAAAATTTTTTAACAAATAATAAAACCGATTCAAAACGCACTAAAAAGTAAAAAATAACTGTGTCATTTAGTTGCTTTAATTTACTTAAGCATATCTAGGAGTCGGTGCCAGCCAAGGTTTCTACTTTAAGGACATTACCTATAACCCGCAAACTGCTTTACTACGTTAAATGAATGTTCCTTAAACTTACTGGCACCGACTTCATAGATATGTTAGAGTAAATTAAAGCAACTAAATGAAATAGTTATTTTTTACTTTTAAGTGCATTTTGAGTCGGTTCTATTTCTTGTTAAAATTTTTTAAAAATAGGTACTTTTTGGTGCCTGCGAGCCACGTATCTGTTTTGACTATGTGCATGACATCGTAACGTTTCTAGAAAAGGGTTTCGGTTAAAAAACCGATTCCTGTGGGATTACTTCTGAGAATTTGCGCGCCTTTAATATGATACGCTGTCTAGCTAAGTACGGTTAGCTAACTAACTAAATTTAACTAAACTAATTAGATTTAATGACGATATATTGAGTTTAATACAGGAAACATTCTTTCTTTTGAGAATATTAGAGCTTGCTGCTTGCATTGATCATATTAAAGTCCCAGACGTTTACCTTTTACATATAGTTATCATCCCAACCCAACCTACATTGGAAAATCTGAACAACTGGTAAATTTGAGGTCCAAGCCTTACCCAAAAAAGATGGAGGGTTTCCTCTACAGTGCCCTAGCTATTAACATATCGACGTAAAGTGACACATACAATGTGAGGTCCATACACATACGAGTAAGTACTCGAAGTATGACCCTCGTCTGGTAGCTTTTGACCTCATATTCAGGGTCATTGCCCTAATGACACGTCACCAGAATCCATCATATCCGTTAGACTTGTAATACAATAATAATAATATCAAATTGCTAGACTATTACACGCCATTTTCGAAAAACTACCTGCCTGCCCAGATTGTACGTGATATCAGATTCAATGACAAATGGTGAAAAAATTACAGCTAAGGTAGAACTGTATTTTTTCGTAAAGGGTTCCGTCTATTCCACTTATGTAGTTGTATTGTATTAGGCAAATATATCAATAAATAAAATATAATGTAGGTAGCCTATATTTTTTAGTTTACTAGCAAATGAATTTTCAATAGTTCCTTGGTTTTTCGCGACAAATTTCCATTGTTCCCGAATATCAAAAATAATAGTATCATACAAACTTAACACCGCCGAATCTGGCACTAATTACGAACAAATAATGAAAATGTAAAGTCAAAGAACTCTAAGAATAAAACAATCATGCCTAATCATAATTACCAAATAAACGTGTCTGTCTGTACGTCACTCTGTATCTAATTTCAATCCTGTAAAAAATATTCAAGGAATAAAACACCGCATAAATTACTTATTATTTAGCAAGTCTAGCTGAGTATTTTTTACCTGCCACGTGAATTTAAAACTTTAAACTTTGTACTTATAACTATAATAAAGTCAACTCGATCATCAGTAATAGTATCGTGGTCAGATTTTAGAATTAACTTTTATTTATTTATTAATATCTATAATAGGACTAAACAGACAAGAGGACAGACATAACATCGAGAGGTCATGGGTACTAACTCAGTCTATACGAATAAATAATTGGAAGGGAACGAGGAATATTGATTATACCTCCTCTGGCCGATTACCTCCTTTATGAGGGTCGTGACCACCTCCACCTTTGATCATATTCGATATTTGACGCCACTTTGCCCTAACTTCTGCTATCCGGGGAGCATCGTAGACCGTAGAGCCGAATGTGGAGCGGATCTGCTCCGAGTCAGACCAACGCATAGAGCTGCGGCCACGCGACCTTTTTCTTTCCACTTTGCCAGTAACTATGTATTATTTTTTCGAGATTATCTCCATGTTTCATGGCAATGTGTCCGAAGTACTACAGGATTCGTTTTAAGCAGATGGTTGAAAGACTTTTTTTGATTTACAGCTCAGAATAGATGCCTTGGTCGAATTTTTGTCAGCGCCGACACTTGTAGCTTCATATGAAACGTGCTGCTACTGGAACCTCTGATAAAAACCGGGCCTGACACCCGACAAGTTTTTTTTTATCGCTATAAAAGCGGGCATGCGGGTGGCCTGATGTTAAGCGATTACTGCCGCCCATAAACATTTGCAACACCAAAAGCATTGCTAGTGCGTTGCCAACCTTTGACAAAAGAGTTAACACGCACCTTAAATATCCCGATATTAAAATTCCCAGGAAAAACCCGGGCGGGAAGTTGATTCCACAATTTGCAAGTTCGTGGAAGAAAAGTTCTAGAGAATCTTGATGTCGTAGATGACCAACCATCAAGATGGTGAGGATGGAATTGGTCTCTACGACGCAAGCTCCGACAAGTGGGAACGAGGGCTTAAGCTTATCAGATGATCGTATCACACTTCTTATTTACATCACTAATATATTGTGATGGCGCAGTGGCGCAGTGGGTAGTGACCCTGCTTCTGCGTCCTAGGCTGTTAGTTCGATTCCCACATCTGGAAAATGTTTGTGTGATGAGCATGGATGTTTTTCAGTGTCTAGGTGTTTATCTATATATTATATAGATTTATGTATAATATATATAAAAATATTCATCAGTTATCTTAGCACCCATAACACAAGCTACTTACGAGTACGCTTACTTTGGGGCTATATAGCGATGTGTGTAGTTGTCCTATAATTTATATTTATTGTGAATTATGTTTCATAGATCCGGTGGATGTTGTTATCGTAGAATCATCACAACTTAGATGTCAGTAGTTTTTTATCTTTATATATCTGAGTTAATCTTTGCATTGACGTCATATTATTTAAATTTTTAGAAACAAATTAGTAAACAACAGTAGATATAAAAAGTTATTATTTTAACCTTTTGTCGGATTTTGACGGATCGAACAAAGGCATCTTTGTGTGGAGGTTAGGAGGTTAAGTTCCATGACAAAACACTAATTTACGTGACTTCTACAACAAAAATAAGAATTATAATTAGTAGGTAGATACATTTAGGAATGAATAAAAATATTTATAAGGTATAAACATAGACTTTTGGGACTCAAAAACGAGATAGATTTGATCTACAATACTTTAAATGAATGTTACGATGCTTATGCTATAATGTGGTAAACCTTTAAGAGGTAAGACTCAAGGGCGTATCAAGGAAATGTACATACGTAGTTACACTCGGAAAATATATACAGTCCGAACCACACAGATCGGCAATAAAGGGCGTTGAACCCTTGAAAGATCAATGGTCAACTGGTTTTTAAGGTTTATTTGACGAACTATGGCCGTAATCAATAGACAATATCTCATTTATAGATGTAGACTTACCTATTTTCGACCAACACCGGCGAAATTGTAAATACCACATTCCTTTCCGTTGTAGTGAAATGTTTCTCCTTGTTTAAAGTTAGTAGGTAGGAACGATGGTGGGTTTGATTGTTAAAATGTTGTTTCAGATCAAAGATGGTGCTGGGAGCGAAGAAAGCGATCCAGCAGGTGCCCAGCAAGGGCCGGATATCTATTATGAAAATACAAAACTTTACAGTGCAAAGAAGACGTAAGTACCCCTCAAAGCAGGTAGCTCATTATGAACCCTCGTTATAAAGGTGTATGTTTGTTTATATGGTTGGAGGTTTGATACCCTTTCACGCAATAACCACAAAATTGATTTTCTGTATATTATATAAAAATCAACACTTTACAATTCTTTGCATGCTCCGGGTTTCCGGTTGAAATGTACGTTATCTGCCGAATAAAAAAAAATACTTAACAACCTCCGTGGCGCAGTGGTATGCGCGGTGGATTTATCAGACGGAGATCCTGGGTTCGATTCCCGGCGGGGCAGTTGAGATTTTTCTTAATTTGTCTTGGTCTGACTGGTGGGTGGCTTTCGCTGTAGCTAGTTACCACCTTACCGACAAAGACGTATCGCCAAGCGATTCAGCGTTCCGGTACGATGTCGTGTAGAAACCGAAACGGGTGAGGATTTTCGTCCCACTTCTAACAAGTTAGCCAGCTTCCATGTTAGACTGCATCATCACTTAACATCAAGTGTGATAGCAGTCAAGGGCCAACTTGTAGTCGATAAAAAAAGCATAATTAATAAATTATTACAATGAATTTCTGCAAAGTAACGCTAATTCTATCTTAAATGCAATTAAAATGCATTCGACATAACTTGTCAAACAACCAATAGGTATACACTTTGCACAATAAATTAACTTGTGCATTAAATTTATAAGTACTGGGTTGCATATTGACTCGCTTGCTATTAACTTATCATTACAAACAGTTTATTGTTTACTCTTAATAAGCTCATAATGTGCTTGTTCTTGAGGTATAATTTGCTGAGGCCATTTTGATGACCTTGCTACCATAACCTTACATAGCACGTGGTGAATTAACCCCCGCATAATGTTATGTTATTATGTCATTATAAGTACGTAAGAGGAATTCATTAAAATGGTAAAATGACCTATGTAAGTCTAATTCCACGGTATAATCAGTAATTTATTGTCACTTATTCATGACATTCATTTTTATCCTTAACTAGATACATGAGTTATTTATTGATTATATATTTTTAAAGAAGTTTAACAGACAATTAATTAAACTTAGAAATGAAGTTAGTACCAACAATAACAGGACAGTATATAAAACCGAATGATCATCAAAAACATCAAATTAAAAATAATTAGGCAGCCAGTATTCTTGCCACCATTCCACGTGGACATGATTAGTATATTTATTAGGATAAATTAGCTTCTAAATTCTTAGCGTACTAATTAGCGTAAGTTGTATTCTTTTTAAAGTCAAAAATATAGATGACATTATTTATCATTTAAAAAAAATGTAACAGATAAAAAATTAAAAGCAATAGCTACATACCCTCAATTTCTTTTCTTTCTGTTATCTAAATAGCAGTCCATTATAAAGCAAATTCAATTTAATTTTTGACATTCAGAGCTAAGTATGAACCCCTAAAATTTATTATTTTTTTCTATTTTTGTGTGAAAATCTTAATGCGGTCCACATAATACTACTTAACAAGTTACAGCAGGATAGTTTTTATAATTTCGAAGAAAAGTGTGATATATGGACGGACAGACAGACAAACATGATTGATATAAGGGTTCCGTTTTTTGCCATTTGGCTACGAAGCCCTAAAAATCTGAATTTTAAACCTATGGTACGGTGACAAGTACAAAGTCAGTCTCAAAAGTCAACAAAATAACAACCAAGTTTTTTATTACCACCATCAATTTAACTATTTACGTCACAGCATCAAAGCCTACGCTGCAGAAACAGAGGTCTGTAATATATTCGTGCGTAATTAATAGATTGAGTCGTATCACTTCACTACTGAGTTGAGATTTACATATTTGTTACATAACTGGAGGCTGATACAAGATAACATATGTTCGAAAAAATAATCTACACTTAAATACTCGTTCATTTTTTGTTTTGTTTTTTTTTTTAAACTATTAAATATACATAAATGCTACCCATTTCGAGATTTTAGATAAAGTCAAACTGAACTCATATTTAAACGACCAGTTTTTGTAAATATGTTTTTGTGTATTTAGTTGATTTTGGAAATGGGATGGTCAACGATCGATTGTTATATTTTGATAAGGGTGATATTTACATATTTTTAATCTAATTATTATTGGGCATTACGGCCTCGTCGGAAAGTTGGTGTCGTTACACCCCCGTGTCTCGAGAGCACGTTAAGCCGTCAGTTCCGGTCACTATCATCAACATCTGGTAGTGATCGTTAACGTTATCATTATAACCTTAAGCCCACGAACCCGGATTAATGCAGCATGATGGTTCTATACTTTCCATATTCCACTCCGACAGCTAGAGAGGCCTATGGTAGGCCGTTAAAAGGCGTGACGTGATCATAATGACACTAACTTATTTAGTAGAGATAGATAGGTAAATAAATTCTTTATTGCACACATAAGTTAACATATAAACTAGTTAAGATATAAAACAATAAATAAAGGGCAAAGGCGCTTTTATCGATAAAAGCGATCTCCTCCAGATAACCCCGTATTGAAGAAGTGAGTTTTGACGACCTGCGTGGCGCCGTGGTATGAGCTGTGGAGTTATAAGACGGAGGTCCTGGGTTCGATTCCCGGTGGGGCAGATTGAGATTTTTCGAAATTTGTCTTGGTCTGGCTGGTGGGAGGCTTTCGCCGTGGCTAGTTACCACCCTACCGACAAAGACGTACCGTCAAGCGATTTAGCGTTCCGGTACGATGTCGTGTAGAAACCGTGTGGATTTCATCTTACTCCTAACAAGTTAACCCGCTTCCATCTTAGACTGTATCATCACTTAACATCAGGTGATAGCTGTTAAGGTCCTACTTGTCGTCGATAAAAAAAAAGAGTAGAGTGTGGTGTATGTAGTACGAAACCATAATTATATTGTATTGTTTCAGAATCTGTAGTCAGGGTAATTTACGGGTCGTTCTTGATTGTGTTCGCTGTCGTGCTGATGGCCGCCGACCCCATCGGCATTGCCACTAATTGGGTAAGATACCAGTATTTTTGTTTTGTTTGATAACTGAATAAGCCAACAAGCAAGTTCCAACCAACCACTTTCACCCATTGACCCAACCTTTAGACTTATCCCAAAAAAATTCATTAAGCCCGTGATAAACTTGCCAGAGAATGGTATGCCAGTCGCTGGTGAGCTAGCATACCAAGTACTAGCAGAATGTCGTGGCGTAATGCACAAGCTTGTGTCTGGCATGCCAGTTTCTACAAAGGATGCGTACCGTGCCAGTGAAGTGCGAGTTGTCTCTCGTCCCACTTCCCGTCAAGGGGAAAAAATCAAATGCCTTCAAACTATAAAACTAGTTAATACACAATCAGAAAACACCAGACAATCTGAAACATGGGTTAGCACCCATAAATGCTACCCATGACGACTGTGCTGGGCTTAGCAGCTTTTGACAGCCTCCGTGGCACAGCGGTGTATGCGGTGAATTTACATGAAGATCCTGGGTTCGATTCCCGACTTTGATTGGTTCAGGTCCGGCTTGTAGAAGGCATCAACTAGTAGGCTAATTATCACCCTGCTGACAAAGACGACCGGTGCCGGTGAGATGGAAACCGAAAGCGGTCTGGATTTCATCCTACTCTTAAAAGTTAGACCGCTTTCATCTTACGATTGCATCATTCATTACCTTGTAGTGAATAAGTGTGTCACAAAAAATATGTATTATAGTACTTCGTTTGATAAACTGTTAACGTTATTATTCAAAATCAAATAAAAATCAAAAATCGTTTATTTCATAAAACAGCACAAAAGATTTTGGATTATTTCATGAGAGTTTATTACATTTTTTTATCCGCTTATTTATGACACGCCTCTTGCCTGCGACCAATTCATCCTCATATTACGAGTTATTTGAAACTTTTTGCTTAAAGACGTCACGGTATAATTACCTTACTAAGTTCACACGCACATTTAGGCTGGTTACACACGTCGAAACATGTTCGTGGAACAAGTTTTGACGAACTCCGTGGCGCAGTGGTATGCGCGGTGGATTTATAAGACGGAGGTCCTGGGTTCGATTTCCGGTGGGGCAAATTGAGATTTTTCTTAATTTGTCTTGGTCTGGCTGGTGGGAGGCTTTCGCCGTGGCGAGTTACCACCCTACCGACAAAGACGTATCGCCATGCGATTTAGCGTTCCGGTACGATGTCGTGTAGAAACCGAAAGGGGTGTGGATTTTCGTCCCACTCCTAACAAGTTAGCCCGCTTCCATCTTAGACTGCAGTTACATCAGGTGTGATAGCAGTCAAGTGCCAACTTGTAGTCGATAAATAAAAAAATAGAGCATAACAACGTAACTTTGTAGTACATGCTTGCTGTTTAACAAGTGCGTCATGTAGTCTTCATAAATCCCTGATATTAATAAAATTAGTACGACGACAAAATATAGAAATAGAAATAATCATCAACATCATTAACAGCTTATTTACCGCCCACTTCTGAGCCAGGCCTGCCTTCTTATAGGAAAGGGGATAGAAAATAGAAATAATATTAAATAACAAAAACAAGATAATTTAAAAAATGGTTTTTTAATTATTTAGTACGTTATAGTGTATGCTAAAACTACATAATAGTAGTTTCAGCTTACTTTATAACGTCTGTGAATCAAGATAGCGTCTTGCCCTGTTGCGCTTGCTTAATTAGTGATTTTGGTGTTTGTTTTTGTTTAATTTGTTCTAGTAAGAGGCTTTAAATTAGCAAATGATGTACCAAAAACAAAAGTGCTCTAACGGCTCTTTAAAACTCGTTACCTAAATATTATTTATATTGTCTAGACTATACTAAAGCCAAACTCGATTGAGAATGCTTGTCAACAAACAAATTTAAAATGAAGGTAGAAAATGCAGCACATTTTATGCCTAATAAATTTAAAATTATGTTTTGCTTTTATAAAATCTTATTTAAAAGATATTACTAATCTAATATATTATCATGAATTCGAGTAGTGATTTCTACCTTCATTATTAATTTGTTTGTTGACAAGCATTCTCAATCGAGTTTGGCTTTAGTATAGTTTAGCAGTTTTAACGTTTACACTGCAGTCTTATTTTATAAAAGTTGAAATTTTCTCTGTACATGCCTCCTGTACAGGTAAGAACGACCAGCGACTATAGAGTTTGGGTTGTGGTTACTTGGGCAGGTAACAGGCAGTAAAGGTGTATAAAATAGTACTTAAAATTTGTTAGAGTATAAAGCTCAATTTTTTTATATTTTCTTCGGGATAACTGTAGAAATCTTTTTAGTTGCTACCCCTTGCCAGACACCCCTAAACTTTGATAAATTACAATTATACTTTCGTTATAGTATAAAAGCTAAATTTTATATATGTTACTTGGGGGCCTATAAAAAGATGTTAACTCAATAGCCGGACAGTTTTCGTGGTTTTTACATCTTGCCAGACACGTTGAAAGTCCACTGTAGGTGCGACCGCGAGGTAACATCTGTTCAAATATTTCAAAAAAATTGTTGCAAATGGCTACTCAATTTGACGCTAGTAATCTACCACGTTGCAAAAGCGAGCTACTGCAGCAATTTCTGCCAGCAAATTATATATTATGTACCATTTGGAATAATGCTCATTTGAAAAATCCAACCACACATCAAGCAGACAACAACGGCTGGGTATTAAAAGATGACAAATACCAGTTTATGGTTTGAAGGGGATCAACTACCGAGTTATGTTAGTGATTCACTCAAAACTCAATCAGGTATATAATTATGACAAATTATGATACAAAATTTTTTAACTGTATAAACTTGCTTATTTTTACCCGACTGCGTCAGAAGGAGGGTTATGTTTTTCGAGCGTATGTATGCGTGTATGTATGTATGTATGTATGTCCATTTCTTCGGCACGCGCTACAGCCTAAACGGCTGAACGGATTTTGACATGTGAGGTGTCGTTGAATTTTTCAAAATTGTGGTAGTGACATAGGCTACATAAATTTTCAAAATAGCGGCTGTAAATGGGGGAAAAAAGGGGGGATGTGTGTATTTTTTTATCTTATCTTAGCAATATGGGTACCAATTGAAAGGTCGTAAAAAGACCACTTCAAAAATATAAATATCATATTATGTGCATATTAATTTTTTAACAAAAATGGCAAAAAGTGTACTAAGTGTACCGTCTCATTTCTATACCATAAACTAAAAATAAAAAGTCTCAAATAAAATTATTATTATAAAAACAAAAAACCCGACTGCTTAGAAGTTATAAACTGAAAAGAGAAAAACAAGGATCACTATATCTGTATAAAATTCTAAATACTTTATGGTGCTGCAGGCGGGGACAAAATACTTTAACCTGCGGGGATTAAAGTTTTATTTTTTATTAGATATCTTAATTAAAGGGGAAATTATTTTTTATTAGATATCTTAAAAAATAGTAATCGACGCATTCGTGCTCGCACCTTCAGTGGACTTTCAATGTGTCTGGCAAGATGTAAAAACCACGAAAACTGTCCGGCTATTGAGTTAACATCTTTTTATAGGCCCCCAAGTAACATATATAAAATTTAGCTTTTATACTATAACGAAAGTATAATTGTAATTTATCAAAGTTTAGGGGTGTCTGGCAAGGGGTAGCAACTAAAATAAGTGTCCGGCAATGGGTGACGAGATTTCTACAGTTATCCCGAAGAAAATATAAAAAAATTGAGCTTTATACTCTAACAAATTTTAAGTACTATTTTATACACCTTTACTGCCTGTTACCTGCCCAAGTAACCACAACCCAAACTCTATAGTCGCTGGTCGTTCTTACCTGTACAGGAGGCATGTACAGAGAAATTTCAACTTTTATAAAATAAGGAAGGTCTGGCCGTCGCAGGCTCTTGGGCCATTACGTTTAATTGACAAATAAATGCTCGAATAAACCTATTTAAGGAGGAATACAACGCTTGAATAAATTTATTTATTTAATTTCTCATCAGGTCGATAATAATAAGGGCGTGTACGGGTGTCATAAATAAAACGGTACTGAATATTTTAAAACTAAACACTATTTATTATTTATAAATTAATTGCTTTTGCCAAATACGATACAAACACTGCGTGTTTTCGTGCGTCACAAAAATTTTTCTAGCACAGATTAATCGTTATAGTTTAGGAGCTGGTGGAATAAATTTTAAAATTATTAGCTATATTTCAAATGTAATGTAGCTTTTACTATCTTTTTCTTTGTTAGTTATCATAAAATTAGAGCCGGCAAGCTTGTTTGTAGCTACATTTTTGTTGTTTGTTGAAAATCTTGGATGCTTAATTGCCAACAATAGTAATATGTTAATTTTACATATTAACTTATGCATTTGGTAATTTTACATGTAGTTGTCACCAAGTTCACCGTCTCGAATTCTGGAGTGAATTGAAGGAGATAATATATTTACATATTTTTCATTTGCTCCATTCATTATTTAGTTATAATTCGCAGTAGAGTGTTTAATTCAGTTTGCGTAGAAATAAACATATAAAAGGAAAACTAACTAAATGACTGATTTAATAAACTCAAGGCTCTGAATATTGAAGCTAGCAAATGATAGACAACGACGATGAGATTGACAAAAAATATTAATAAAAAATTATTTATTTAATTAAAACTAATTATAGTATGTAAAAAAGAAAATGTGAGTGAAAATTTTGTGTGTATTTCTGTCATATAGAATTAGAAAAGTCAGGGCTTTCACGCTAACGAAGTTCTTAAACTTCGAGTTTATAGGTAGACACATATACCAAAGTTTTCACAACCACAAGCTCTTATGCTACTTGATTAGCCTGCTACCTATGTATGTTTGAACTAAAAAGTTATACTGTAAGGTCTTGACCGTTTATTAGTTCGCGATTGACGCATTTTTATTACCTTCAAGTTTTTTACATGTTTTTTAATTCAAGTTATTTTTTTGCAATGATTTATTGCTTGACATTTAGTATGTACGCTTAAAGTGTCTTAGAATTATGGTGTACGAAAAAATATGAACGATTAGGCGTCATTATATGGTTAATTTGGACATGAAAAACTCTAATAAGTTATTGATATACGGTTGAAATAACTACTGAATGGTATTATATGTTTTATATTAAAGTTATACTACTTTAATAAATGATCAATATCAAGGGCATGTTTTTTAGTTAAGTTTGAAGACGAGATATTGTATGGTTTGGGTCGGTGAGCATTTTTTACTTTAATTTCTGTCTTTAAGAGCTTCTTCACTCTCATTCCGGTTACATATTAAGTCAAGTCACAAAGAACGAATTAATAAAACACATTTTTTTACGACGTTTTGTACGTATTTTATTTTTGAAGCTCCAGTTTTGCTGATGTCCGGGACATGGTCTGTGTAAATGTTACTTTCGCAAGAATAGATATTCTATAGTTATTCAAAAAAGATTACTTATATGGGCACCTAAGAGTAGAAGCGTATGTGTTAAGCCAGAATATAATCTATTTCCATTCAAAAATTCAGCCGACTCGGTTTTATAGTACCTAATGGCGAAAATTAAACAAATATTAAAATTACACATACACAGACACGAACTTTGGAGTTTATAATATTTTGTTAAAATTGCACCTCAAAATTTAAAGCGGAACAAACACATTATTTAAAAATAACTGAGCGAATCTCGACCGACCAATTTAAAATGTCTTGAATATTCTAGTCTGAAATAGACAGAGATATACAAAATGATTAATGCAAAATGCAAAATAGGTATTTTCAAAATATTTCAAAAATAAAATACATTTTGGCCGAATTGTATGATATTTTTATTCATTTTAGAATAGTAACATTACTAAAATAAGATTACTCTAAGTTACTTGTAATATAAGTAATAAGTGTCGAAAGACTCTTCTAAATAGGTTCAGCTGTTTCAAAGATTAGCCGGAACAAACAGATGGACAAAAAATTTATTGTTGGTATAGTATAATCAGTTGTTCTATAAAGATAATTTGATTTCAATATTTAAATTAAGTACATTTAAAAGGAATTTTATAAACAAACTTTCAACCCCTATATAACCCTATAGCGATGAAATTTTGAAAAATCCTTGAATAACATATTTATTCAGTAGTTTGTATACAAATTTTCATTAACATAACTTCAAAGATTAAAGACTTTCCATAAAAACTTTCAACCCCTTCTACTTTAATTTTAAAAAAATATGAACTACAAACGTGCCAAGTTTCATTTTAATACATTCAGTGTTTTAGTGTGAATCGCTGCCGACAAAAATCCACTATCGGTCAAATTCGACAATACAAGCGTCATTTGTTTATTTCATTTCGTTTGACTGGTAATGTTGGCTAAACTTAATCACAAAGTATTTTGCATTTTGAAATGAATTTTAAAAATGCAAAATACATCTCAAAAGGTATTTCAAATAAAATACAAAATGTTTTTGTTAAAAAGTATTTAAATGCAAAATACAAAATAGGTATTTTGCATTTTGTATTTGCATTTTAAATAGAAGTATTTCAAATAAATCACATCTCTGGGTCCTAAAAATATGAGCGCTGGCTCATTCGATTCGGAATCACCTCTATAAAAATGTTTTTGAAGGATTTTGGTGCAAGTTAAAAATTGCAAAAAAGAAAAAAAAATGATATTTCGTTTTTTGTTAATACCTTATAAAATATTAACATTTAAGCTATTTTGAAAAAAGTTCGTTAAAGAGGAGGAAATTTCCAATAAAAAAGTCCTAACTCTCGGAACTCTATCTCCATTATTTATAATTTTAATAAGACGTTGAAAATAGCGCTCCGCGCGGCTGTTACTACATTCGCGCGCCGCTGCTAAATAGAGTTCTGCAATAGAAATATTTTTTTTATAACATAAAATGTGATTATTATGAGATAGAGTTCCGGGAGTTAGGATTTTTTATTGGAAATATCCTCTTCAAGTCGGCAAGTTTAAAAACGTGAAATATAGAGATATATTTTTCAAGATTTTTCAAGAGAACCAAGAGAAGGCCAATCAAATAATAGCAGTAAGTAAGCTTTCGTTATTTAACATCACTTATACATTTATAAATAGCCTGTATATTTATTCATATTTTATAATGAAACTGTATTGAATCACAAATCTAGTATTCCGGTATTGCATAAAACCAGTTGTAAATAAAATTATATGCGTTACCTAATTTGTGAGGTAGCGTCAACAAAAAAATATTGTAAACGAAAAAAAAGGCGAAATTTTTATAAAAATAATAAAAGTTTCTATTAAATATTTGAAACTGTAAAGTAATGGCGATAATAAATAACTTAAACTAAAACTATTCATACACTTATGGGGATTACACACGCGTCTTGTCTAAAAAAATCCAATAACAAACTTAGATAAAAAAATAGATTAGATAATGAATTAATTTCACTTTACAGCATACAGCATTTAGGAAGTTTAGAACTGAATAGGAACCTATACGCCACTCTAAATTCAATTAATTATTCCCAAGCTTTGTAATAACCTATATTATTCTTGACGTTTTCTACAGAAGATAATATGGTACGACTATTTTCATATCGCCCCTAGTAGTTGCAATGTTAAACGTACTATTGGTAAACACTCATGAACTGTATACCTCAAAAGACACTGAGTTAGTGAATAACCCCCAAGCGGGTCGTCGGCTCCTTTAATCAACAATCGCTAAAAACCTTTTCTGTCAACGGTACAGAGTCGATGTCCGTGACCCAATGCAGCGCGTTCACTCACCTCCACCAGATATTACGGTTGCTATAAAATACGCTTATTTTGATATGAAAAAAAGAAAAATAAAACTTTTGTAATGCATATTTATTGATTTACATATAATATATTACAAATAAATTTAGCATAGATTCTCTACACAAAGTTAATACAATGTTGCCATTTTTAAACTAGTTTCTAAATAAAATTTACATTTTGTCTTTCAATAATATTAATATTAAAAGTGCGAAAGTAAGTATGTCTGTCTGTTATTCTTTCACGGCTTAACCGATTATAGTTGTAAAAATAGAAAGAGGTGAAAATTAAATATAATGTGATTCAAGGATTATATTTTTAATTTTCACACTTTAAAGGTAAAAAAGGGGTTGGAAGTTTATTTATTTTCTCCTTATTTGTACCAACAACGAACAAGAACACATACATAAAATGCATTAAATAGAACTGGTACAAAAGGCCGCCTTATCGCTTAACAGCGATTTTTCCAAGCAGCCTTGGGCTTAGGAAAACATTAGGACACGAGAATGTAGGTGATGAATAATATGTATAAATACATACATTCAAATAGGTACACACACACTAATACATAAAAAATTACATAAAATACCTATACAATAATTATAATAGATATCTTAAGATAGACTAATAATATAAAAAGTTGAAAGGGGTCAAGGGACACCCGGATGGAACGAAGTTCCTTTCGATTAATTAGTGAAGGAATTGTAATAAAATTTTATTTTTTTTAAGTAATAATAATATTTGTTGTTGTACACCGAAACACCAGAGGGCGCCACGAGAGCGCGAGACAGCATACAGCGCGGGCGCCCTCCGCCGCTCACGCGCACACACATCAAAGGCGGCGGCAAGATCCTTTGATCAAAAAGTGTCGTGACAACTTATTACAACGCGCGATAATTAATTTCGTTCCAATAAATAAATAAATATTATAGGACAATTACACACTTCGCTATAATTTTAGCCCTAAGTAAGTGTAAGTAGCTTGTGTGTATCTAATGAATATTTTTATATACATTATACATAAATACTTATAATATATAGATAAATACCCAGACACTCGAAAATATCCATGCTCGTCACACAAACATTTTCCAGATGTGGGAATCGAACCCACAGCGTAGGACGCAGAAGCAGGGTCTCTACCCACTGCGCCACTCGGCCGTCAATATACATTAGTAAGTTTGTGAAAAGAAAAATTGTAAATTTTTTCGATTTATATTTATGAAAATTAGTATATTTAATATTCAAAGTAACCCATACTTTGAAAAACACCACATGTTTCAATAATTTAAACAATTTGTTGACATATTCTGTAAAATCTAGTCATTAATCAAAGGTATATGCACGAAAAATGGTCTTTAATGACCCATACAATAATAGGTAGCGGGGTCGAAAAAATGATGAAAGTCTACTTTAATTCCTTTAAGTAAATAACACTTCTATGAAGTTTTCAGTACATTCCAAGCTCGGAGTCGGAAAGTTGTCCCCACAAAAGTCTAATTTGCTATTTTTGCTATTTTTTTGTGGCGACCATCTTTGATTTAGAAATTTTTATAGTGTATTTTACTTATCAAGCCCTCTATGATACCCATATTGAGGGAGGTGTGAAAATGTGTGTGTTTCCGGCCCCGGTCACTTTCATCAACACCTGGTGGTAATCGTTAATAAATGTAACATTATCACCATAAGCCCGCCAACCCGCATTGAAGCAACGTGCTGGGTGTACGCTCCATATCCCCTCTCCTATAAGAAGGGAGGCCTGACCCTGTAGTGAGCCACTAATAGGCTGATAATCAGCCTATATGATGATAATGAAATAAGACTATGTAAAGACTTCTACTATTTCGGTTTGTTTATCGATGTTTTTTCCTATGACAGATCTCAATGTTGTGTTATCTCAAAAGCACGATGGAAAATTTGCGTAAGTTGTTTTAAGCAAAATATACACTAATCAGAGAATTTTAACACTTTATCGATGATGTGTCAATGTCATAGTCCGAGAGCTCTTGTTTTTAAATTAAACATATGACCCAATTATTTATTTATTTATTTTAATCAGTTCTGACTGCCGATATGTGTATGAAAGTTTGGCTATTAGACAAGTGCCGATAGCTTTCGAAACACCTTTTGCCTTTTCTGAGAAGGTTTATTTGTAAAAGATAAAAATAAAAAACTAAAAACTTGGTTTTTTATTATTCACATAAATTTTGAGGTTATGTGAAAAAAGTGTAGGAACAAAAGTTTCAGTTCTTTTTATTACCTACAACTTTGCTTTTCAACTTTTAGTTTTGCCGGAAATCGAGAAAATCTGTTTTTTACCCCTAATCCCTCAACCCCTACCCCTTCAAGACCTCAGATCGGCCGATCCCGTAATTTATTTTTCTTTTCATTTTTATGATATTCCCCTCATTTTCTGATGGGTTTCATCCTACTGCGATTTTCTTGTACTCTTTGTTATTTTTAAGGCTAATTGCACTGGAGTATATATCATGCGTATCATCTAAATTCACGATAATAAGTCAAAGTATTCAAAATTGCATATTGAAAAAATCATAAATATATTCGATGGGAGGATGCTTTATAAGACTTAATACCTATACTTTGATGGACATATTTTAGAACTTCATAGGACGCTGCGAAATGTTGCTTAAAATTTTACCGTTGGCTCTTTGCCTATTCTAGATTTATCACGAGATTTGTATAAACAAAATTGAGTATACGTTTAACAGATTCTTCATAAGGTGAAGTGGTGTTAATTTATTATGACATCGAACGACCTGCATTGAATTATGACTTCTTTAGTATTGTTATAAGAAGAGATTATTTCTATATTAGAGATTATTTCTGAATGAATGAAAATGAAGAGAAGTTTGTCTGTCTGTGGTACGATAGCGCTCAGCGTGGAACGATTTCGATGTGGATTTTTCCATTTGGAAGCCAGTATTCTGGCTATGGTTAATTGCTATTTTATGTACGCTCTAATAACAGAATTTTTTAACAAGACAAATTAAACTAATTATTTTAATTGTAGTATGGCATGAAAATAATGTACGATTTAAAACCAATGAATCTTAATAGTTATTTACTTTACTACAATGTATGTTATTAAACCTTGTAAGGCAGCATTTTATTTCAATTAATTAATAAGTTAACTACTTACAATTATGCGTACAGAGACGAATATCTTAGCATTCCATGGATTCCCCGTGCAGGTGCCGAGTCCATCGCGTGGCTGAGAGTTAAACTCCGAACAGAGCCCGAGAATTGTGGCACAGGTGTAGGTTTAAGGGTACCCTTAGTGACGCGCGTCAACACTCATCTCTTTCTGTTCAAGTTATTCTCCCAGCCCAGCCAAATTCGGTAGGACCCAACTAGAGCAGCTTTGGACACTTGTTCCAATATGGAGCTTATTGCACTTCTATTAAGGCCAAGGTCTTTTAGCAGGTTATAGAGAGACTTCGCTGGTATACCTCTAGCACCCGCTTCTATCGCGTATAATCTAACCAGATTACTCGTACTAATCGGCCGTAAAAAGATAAAAAATATTTATTAAAAGGTTTATTTAATGTTGAAAACAAATAAAGTTGTTGTGCTTTTACTTTTGCCGATGTTTCTCAGCAGATTCTGCCTTCCGAACCGGTGGTAGAGTCATTACAAACCTTCCTGTATTTGGCGTTTCAAAAGTTCTCGTAAGCTAAGGTGGTTTAAGTTAAATGAATTTCGAATTTGAGAAACAGTTTAAATGTATAATATATCAAAGATCCCAGTGACCGTGATCCCAGATCCGTGGCCCAGTGGTATGCGTGGTGGATCTGAACACGGGTTCGATTTCCAGCAAGGCCGATTGAGATTTTCTAAATTGGTCCGGGGCTGTCTGGTGAGAGGCCTAGGCAAAAACGTACCCCTAAGCGATGGAGCGTTACGTTACGATGACATGTAGAAACTGAAGGGGTGTGGATATTATCCTACTGCTAACAAGATTGCCTGCTTCCGCCTTACATTGCACCATTACTTACTATTATATTATAGGTGTCAATGCAGTCAAGGTCTAACTAAATAAATAAAAAAAAGTTATATAAGATTTTTAAGTATTAAAAGCATTTTCATTATATAACTGTATAAAATTGGGCAATTATCAATGGAGTTATATAAAATCGAGCTTTAATTATGCGGTAGCAACTGGTACAGAGTCAAGGCGACCGAACTGTCACATGTGGAGCCCTTGGATGCTTCTAGATAACGTTACTAAAAGCGTAACCTCTTGATATGCCCTTGCTTTATGTGTCGACCAACTCGGTGGAATTTATTGCACCTATTTACGAAAAACAAAGGTCAAAAATTTAAACAGAAATTAATTGGCGTTCTTAACGACGTCCTATGTGCAATCGACCGAATATGCCAGGGTGGCGGCGAACGCATGGGAAAAATACAGTTGTCTCGGCATTCAATATGAATTCATTCCTTTGCACTTTTTTTGCTTTCTGCCAGTTTGAGCCAATCCTTTATGTAATAAACTCCATGCATTATTAAAAGTTAACCCTTGACTGCAATCATATCTGATGGTAAGTGATAAAGCAATCTATGATAGAAGCAGGCTAATTTGTTAGGAGTAGAATGAAATACATACTCCTTTCGATTTCTACACGACATCATACCGGAAAAATAAATCTTTGTCGTTAGGGTGGCTATGCCATCCATACGCCATCGGCATACGCCCATCAGCCAGACCTGGTAAAATTTAAAAAATCTTAATCGGCCCAGCCGGGAATCGAACCCAGGTCCTCCGTCTTAAAACTCCACTGCGCATATCACTGCACCGCGGCCGTGTCTGTGAAGAATGTAATGAAATCTCATAGGAAGTTGATATATAAAACAAAAATTTTCGTTGTTCGCAGGTGTTAGACGTGCAAGAAGGCAAGTTGATCTACCGCATGTGGAACAAGCCGACGTACGAGGTGTTCAGCGATGTGTACGTGTTCAACTTCACCAATGTGGACCGCTACTTGAGTGGGGACGACGCTAAGCTTGATTTGGAGGAAATCGGACCTTTTCGCTTTCAGTAAGTTCAACTTATACAGCGAAAACTTATACTATTCTAAAGTTATATTTCTAAAGCTATATTAATAGCGTGAGAGTGACGATTATCTTAGCATTCCATGGATTCACCGTGCGGGTGCCGCAGAGGAAAACTCCGAACAGAGCCCGAGACTTGTGATACGGGTGTAGGTCTAAAAGAGATCCCTCAGTGACGGCCGTCAACACTCACCTCCTCTGTTCAAGTTATTCTACCTGCCCAGCCAAATTCGAAAGGACCCTACTAGAGCATCTTTGGATACTCGTTCCAATATGGAGCTTACTGCACAGTAAGGCCAAGGAGACGGATTTGAAACTCAAACACACCACGCCTCTTCGATATCAGTTGGCGTGCAAATGAAATAATTAAATATAATTTTTCGCAGGGAGATACGAACGAACGAGAACTTGACCTTAGACAAAGAACGGGGGGTGATGACCATGGACCCCACGCTGAGGCTCAAGTTCCTCCCCAACGAGTCCATCGCTCACTACAAGGATGTGAACATCATAGTGCCCAATTTAGCTTTACTTGTAAGTATATTTATGTCTCAGCCTTTATTTTATTGACCCCCTATTGGGTCTTTAAAAAATTTTTAAATAAAAATAGAACCGACTCAAAACGCACTAAAAAGTAAAAAATAACCGTGTCATTTAGTTGCTTTAATTTACTTAAGCATATCTATGAAGTCGGTGCCAGCCAAGTTTAAGGAACCTTTCTTTTACGTAGTAAAGCATTTTGTGGGTTCTAGGTAACGTCCTTAAAGTATAAATCTGGGCTGGCACTGACTCCTAGATATGCTTAAGTAAATTAAAGCAACTAAATGACACGGTTATTTTTTACTTTTTAATGCGTTTTGAGTCGGTTCTATTTTTCTTTAAAAATTTTTATTTCTTACTTTTTAGTGATTTATCGCCACGTATCGTACTGTCATAGTATATTATATGGCACTAGTAGCCAAAAAGCTACCGATACCGAAACAAGAAACGAAATCGCTGTAAGCGTGCCTCCAAAATTTGAAGAGTTCCTTCAATTTCCCCAGGATATCCTCACCAGATCCTTACATTATGACAATGAACCTTGGAAGTATGCCCTTTCTAATAAAAAAAGAATTATCAAAATCGGACAATTCTGTAAAAAGTTATGCGTGGTCATACATAAAAAAAAAAAAAAATATATGTGTCGAATTGAGAACCTCCTCCGTTTTTTTTCGTCGGTTAAATAACAATAGAATTTACATAATAACTAGACTAACTAACGGCAAAATATGAAGCAGTATTTAGCTGTAGGTTTCTTCGATTCCATAGTTTCTAGATAGAAAGTTAGAATATAATTGGATAATATTGAGTGAAGATTGCAGATACGGACTAAATCCTTGTTTATATAGTAATGTAGCCAAAAAATTGCCATAACTTGCTGTGAAAAACAGTTGTTACACCACCAACTTCTTAAAATCGGATTGCTATTTATAAATTCTTGGAAAATAGAACCGAATTTCAACGACCCAATCAAAACTAGCACATCTACGCCACATAATCGCCGAGATATCATAAGCGACAATTTTACTACAAGTGGCATTTTCAAACGGTAACGGATCGACTCATCAGGAGTTTTCTCTACAAAACCCCCTATTGATAGACAATTTTTTACATTTTAGCTTAATCGCAAACGACTTACTTGTTTTGGCAACTGATATGCGTCAAAATTTGTCGTTTACGATAGAATGAGAAACTGTGATAAGAACCGTCCTACAAAATTTGAATATTATAGGTTTCGATAGTTTAGCGGTTAAGGGTCGATATGGACCTTCCTATTGGTGAGCAGGTTGTCTCCGATCATTTTCCTTTTACATTTCTGCTTATACATTATTCATTTCACTGCTCGCACAAGCAAATCAAACAAAAAACACTGCAACGAGCAATGCCAATCATGGCGATTGCTGCACCAGTAAGTCAGTTGTTATTAAAAACCTTTCAGACAATATTTATGGCCCTATAGTTAGGTAAGCTTTTCGCAATGGCCCTTGAACTGCAGTCTCGAGCCAACCAAGGCGTTGCATAACCGAAGACCGTATAAATATAGCATGGAGATCAGAATCGCATCCAATCATGTGTTGCATAACACTGCAATTATTAAAACCGCTAAAGCTCGAAGTATTTAGACTTGAATGCCATACTAAAATGTCTTTATATCTTAGATATTCATTGTTGTAATCCTTTTTTGAATTGTCCAACGGTCCATGCCTCCTAATACGCGAGGGCATAATATAGAACTTAGAGCTAATGCCACTAATGTAATGAAATGAGATAAACAAGGATCACTATAATTATCTATATAAAATTTTTATATTCCTTTATGGTGCTATAATGGGGACATATTGCTAAGATAAGAAAAAAAACCTTATATTATTATATTTATACAGCCTATGTCACTACCACAATTTTGATGAATCCAAAGATATCTCATATATCAAAATCCATTTAGCCCTTTAGGCTGTAGCTCGTGCCAAAGAAATGGACATACATGCATACCTACATACATACGCTCGAAAAACATTACCCTCCTTCGCAGCCGGGTAAACATTAAAAGCTCATATTATATAGCCTTAAATGGGACTCCATTTTTACAGATTTATATTTTTAATACAATGCAGTCTATATAATATTATGGTGGTCTAAGGCAGAACGGCGACTGTTGGGTCAGCTAGTCTTATGTTTAGATGTTTATGTTATGATAGACAGGGCAAGTGAAAGAGCCCTTCAAACCGTTTCTAAATACAAAAGGTCAATATTCTATCCAGCAAGGTGATCCACTTGTAACCAGACTGTTACTTAACACTGGGCAATGACGTCACTGTGGGTACCGGTTGAATGTTTACATTGGAAGCGGTCAAATAAGAAATTTATAAGGAAAATCATTAAATTAGGTCAATTTTAACAAAATTGTTTTGTAGTAAACAAAACATTAAGGTCGAAACAGAGCAAGGCAAACTGTTGAGTCAAGAAAAGAAGTGGAAAAATCCACACCCCTTTCGGTTTCCTTGTCAGCAGGATGGTAACTAGCAATGGCCGAAGCCTGCCACAAGCCGTATCTGGACCGATTTAGAAAATTTTCATCGAAAACCCCAATCGAGAATCGAACTTACGACCTTCGCCTGATAAATCCACCATACTTTACGCTGCGTCACAGAGACCTACGCAAATAAGTCTTTTTTTAATTCATTACAAGTTAGCCCTTGACTGCAATCACACATTCACACCTAATGGTAAGTGATGATACAATATAAGATGGAAGCGGGCAAACTTGTTGGGAGTGGGACGAAAATCCACAGCCCTTTCGGTTTCTACACGACATCGTACCGGAACGCTAAATCACTTGGCGATACGTCTTTGTCGGTAGGGTGGTAACTAGCCACGGCGAAAGCCTCCCACCAGCCAGACCAAGACAAATTAAGAAAATCTCAATCTGCCCGCCGGGAATCTAACCCAGGACCTCCGTCTATGGTCTATGTTTGTCTTAGTATGGGATTTTTTTTAATTTAAAATAATTAAACACACCGGCATATTTAGCGCAACATCGACTTTGGAACGCGAACCAATGGAGTAAGGTATTGTTTAGTAGGCAAGGAATATACAGACGCAAATGAGAACGATACATTCAAACAAATTTTGAAACTACAGTTGCATACGGTGGTGGATCAATAATGGTTTGGATGAGCATTTGTTGGGAGCTCGTACAGACTTGGTAGTGATTGACAGAGGGAGTTTGACTGCACACCGCTATATCAGAGAAGTTTTGGAAGAAAATATCGTACCGTTTGTCCCATATATCGGTGACGATTTTGTTGTTATGCGGGATAATGCTCGGCCGCATACCGCTCGAGTATCGAGCCGATATCGAACAAGATTGATATCTGCATATCGGTACGCTTCGGGATGTTCTGCCTAGTTATACCGTTTACAATGTATTAGACATTGTATACGCATACTTGGCGTTATACCTCACTTGAAGTTATTTATAATAACGATTATTATAATACTAGTTATATAAAAAAATCTTTACACATGTCTGATACTTATTTATCAATTACTTAGTTGATTTAATCACAGTTACAAGCGACATCGTTTACAATTGTTGGCTATTAAATTCATTATTATTCATTTTAACATTAACTATACAATTCAAAGAATTGTATTGTAATATAAAAACTAGAGTTAAATATGCGTGTTTCCTTTTTTAAAAATACCGCTGTTACGGTTAAGCTTTAAGGGTTGTCAGGAAGCTAAATGTCAGACGACTGAGGAAATGTTGTTTCTCCTTATCAGCCTATTAACGGACCACTATACGGCCAGGCCTCCTTTCTTGTAGGAGAGGGGATATAGAGCGTAGACTCACCACGCAGCTCCAATTTGGGTTGGCAGGCTTTGGGTGATAATGTTTCCTTTATTAACGATCACTATCAGACTTTAATGACAGTGACCGGGACCGACGGCTTTTATTTGTTTTATTTATTTATTTTTTTGTATTATTTTATTTATTTATTTATTAACGTGTTCTCCGAGGCACACCAATTCCCAACTCCGGGCTTGGAAGGTAATGAAAATTTTGTAAGAATAATGAAAAACTCAGAATTAGTTCGTGACCTGTTGCCTTTAATAGATATACCCCAGTGCAAAGTCCATAGTTACCTAATAGTCCATAGTATAGCAAGCTATCTTTAAAAGATATAAAATATATAACTTAGAGATATATGCCATTGCAGAAAAAATAAGACTGTTTTGTTGTAAGTACTGTTATTGTTTTATTGTTTTTGGCTTATTCTTTATCTGAACACAACAACAACTAAAACATATAACAGAGACAAAATGCAATAAGTGGAAAAGGCGATCTTATCACTTAACAGCGATTTATTCCCGGCAACCTTAGGTTTAGGAAAAAATTAGGATAGTGAAATGCAGGTAGTGAATAATACGCATTAAATACATAAATTATTTAAATACATTAATAATTGTAGAGCATAATTGTTGTCTACAATTATATTAGATTAGATTAGATTAAGATAAATTTCAATTCCATAGTAACCTCCAAGTTGCCCCCAGGCAATCAGTACTCTGCTCGCTGACAACACGGGGTATTTCGTCAACGTGGGGGCGTACTACTCCATCTCAGCGCTGGGGTCCAAACTCTTCAGGAACATGACCGCAGAGGAACTACTATGGGGTTATGATGACCCCCTTGTGGACGTCGCCAGCAAGCTCCTGCCTGGGTGGATTGATTTTGAAAAAATTGGAATTTTGGATCGAGTAAGTACCTAGTTGTCTCCACCAGCACAAATTATATTTAAACTTTTTTTCTCTCTTAACCAATATATACCATATAGCTTGATTTATTAAATATTTTCAAATTCGATTGTTTAAATTAATTGTTGATTAAAACTTGCGGATGGTTCCACGTGGAATTAAGTGGAAAGCCATCGCTTTTCACAAAGTAGAGCTTAGAGTAGGAAACTGTCGATAGGAAAACTTAGAGCTCGACAAGTTAAAACAAAGGTTTATGCCTTCAGACTATAATAGTATTGCTTAGCCTATAGCGGCAGTATTTCTACTGACGAGCTTTCGCAAAATAGCACTACTACAATACATATTTAATATTCATGGGTACAAATCTACGTTCTTAAATTAATTAATTTAATAGTGTATTTGTTGAGGTTTAATTAAAACCAGGGCGCATGAGTTATTGGGCCAAGCCTGTTATGTGATCATATCTGTCATGACAACTTACAGGCCTGTTTGTGAGACCATCAAAAAACTGGCGATTGACGTCATAAACTAATGTTAATAATAATAACAAAATATCCAGTCATCTGTCAAATAAAACTGGTTACATTCGCAGATTAATTAAATGTTTATTTACGCGTGGCATTAACATTTAGTTTAAAGTTCTAATTAAGTATGTTAAAACAACGTCCTGGAGTTTTTTTTTATAACACTTAAGCCGCCGGTAGTTTGAATTTTTAATTAATCTCATAATAAAATAGTATAGTGTCAAGTCTATGGTTCCTGATATTTTTTATACTGATCGCGGAACATGTGTATAGCGCACCTGGTGTTAAGTGGTACAATCATCGCCTACAACAGTTTAAACGACAATAGCTCGGTATAAGGGCCTGACTCTACACCAAGCGGTCAAGAATCCCGCCCATTCGACTACTGTAGCGCTCCTTAATACTAACACAATACACACAATACGCCTAAATTAAGGGGAATAAATTGAGGGGAAGGCAACACCTGTATTCAGGAGCCTTCTAAAAGCCGTTTTTTGTCGTCGGTCCACTAAGTGGAGTGTAGAACAACACTGCACTTTTCGGTACGGTGTTGCCATTCCAACACCTTAAGGTTCATCCATTGGCATTACGAACTATGTTCCCGCCCATTGCCACTTTAGCCTTGCATTGAGCTATTATGATGAGGGTATCTTTGTGGCTCATTTGCAGATCTTCTCATTTCTAATTCGCTGACTGATCATTTTTATGAAGCCCATAGCAATATCAGTCCTATTTTGCTTCATGTGCCTGTAATTTTACATGCAAGCATTGATACTCAAAAAGCCTGATGGCGGAAATAACCAAGATAGATTGTAGTAATATAGGAATCCTTGCCCAGACGAGGCAATTTTCCATCTCTATTACAAAGAGACCTACTACATATTTTAGGTTTTATCCATTAAATTAAGGGTTTGCTATAGGCCATGTTTTTCATTTCAAAGAGAGATCTTCTTATCTTATTCAGCCGAATATTAGAATGAGAAAAGAAAGCCCTCAATAAATTTTTTTAAGAAAAATTTTGTTTGTCTTTAAGTGTAGGTATTTCTTAAACATTTTTGTTAACCTATGTACCAAAATTTTCAAGTTTAGAACTTTTTACAGTTCTACGCGCAAAAGAAAGAACATGTGGAGGTCGAATTGAAGAACTCGAGCAGGAAGTTCTCCATCAACACGTGGAACAACCTGACGGGCCTGGCGGAGCAGGGGTTTACTGATTGGAATACAAGGTAAAGGCTAATTATTTTTATGCTATCTCACCTTATAACCTCTGGACGTAATTGTGTTGTTTCAAGATCAAGATTTATCAGTGCACTTATGTACTTGTGTGTGTGTAATATCGTATCCAAATCGATTCATGATCCATACGTCAACGTTGCAGAAGGGGGATCTATTTGAGTATATCAATTGCAACATGATATTTGGGAGACGTTTCTTACCCCCGAGGATCAACATTTTTCTTTTATAGTAACATATACAAAAATGGGTTTCAGGAACGACGGTTTTAATGTGCTTTTCGTAAGGTAGGAAAGTTTCAATTATTATAAAAAATTGAGTTGTTTAGGATTTCTTGGAAAAAAAGCTATTTTTTTTTAAGTTAGGCATTAACTACGATCACATCTGATGATAAATGATAATGCAGTCTAAGGTGGAACCGAGCTAACTTGTTAGGAGATGATTCACGGAATCATTCAGAAAACGGAGGGGCGTTTTCTACGCGACAGCGTACCGGAATGCTAAATCGCTTGCCTTTACGTGTTTCTATGGTTAGAATGGTAACTAGCCACGGCCGAAGCCACCTTGACTAATTTAGAAACTCATAATCTGCGCGGCAGAGAATCAAAGCATTGTTATAAATTCACTTCGTTTTAAATGGCTTACCACTGCGCCATGGAGGTCGTCAAAAGTCATACTTAGGGTTCAAATCCTGCTAACAAATAATGTACTGGGCAATTTATCATTAGTTACACATAATTATATTAACCGGCAGTTTATTTTATTGTAACCAGGCATTTGCTTAAACAGATGTTAGGAACGATAACAAACGTTTAATTGCTCGTAATGATCTGTAATGGTCACCCATAAATCTCGGAAAGCTGGAGTCAAGGTGAAACTATTGTCGTGTTCACCTGTACCACTATTTATTACCGAAGTGCGAGCTCGCAATTATATTAAGTACCATTCTATGGGTTTTACGATTGCATTGAAGTACTGTAATCTGATTTAGATGTATAATTTAGTTGCTAGTAATTTATTAACTGGTCTTAATTGAGACTTAGATGCAATGCAAGTGTGTTTAGTTTCTTGGTATAACCTTTGCTTTGTCATATTATATAATTATAACCATTACCTCCATTTATTTAATGTATGTGTATATAACATGTTAGGTAATTGGTACAACATCCAGAAACGTACCGATATATTTCGATCTTGTTAACACAATTTTGTGTATAAAATAGGTATTTTAAATAAAAAAAATCCATACTAACAAAAATAGAACCGACTCAAAACGCATTAAAAAGTAAAAAATAACTGTGACATTTAGTTGCTTTAATTTACTTAAGCATATCTATGAAGTCGGCTCCAGCAAGTTTAAGGAACATTTATTTAACGTAGTAAAGAAGTTTGTGGGTTCTAGGTAACGTCCTTAAAGTAGAAACCTTGGCTGGCACCGACTCCTAGATATACTACCCAAAAAGCTACCGATACTTACACAAAAACCGAAATCGCTGCAAGTGTACCTATAAAATTTGAAGAGTTCCTTCAATTTCCCCAGAATATCGTCATCAGATCCTAACATGATGACTATGGGACCATATTGGAAGTGTGCCCTTTCTAATGAAAAAATGAATTATCAAAATCGGACAACTCTGTAAAATTTATGCGTGGTCACAATTAAAAAAATAAATATATACGTGTCGAATTGAGAACCTCCTCCGTTTTTTTTCATCGGTTAAAAAGGATTGACACCTTGAAGATTTAAGCAACTTCTTGTCCACAGATCTCCCTAGGAATTCTGAATAGGCGGATTATATTTTTCTAGGCATGTATTCTCTCTCCCTAACTCCGTGTTGATGGCGTGATAGGCTTTACCTAACATGTTGTAGTATATTTGTGTATGTATTTATATGTTTCAAGTTGCTAGCTTTTGTTTAGAGCTTAGCTCTCTTTGGTTTAGATTGTGTCAAATATTGTAATTCGAGATGACCTAATTATTATTATTAAAGGTGTTTTTATATCCCGTGTGAATAATATTTGTATTCCTGACCATCCATGATCCATTTTTGTAATCAGGGACAATGTTTACAAATTGTTTCCCTAGATGTAAAACCATAGTAAAGAAATTGCATTAGGATCTCCAATTATACATTAGATAGACAAATTCTTAATTGTCAATACAAGGTCTTGTTTTATCATCACCATTATCAGCCTTCTAACGGCTTACTACAGAGCCAGGCCTCCCTCCTTATAGGAGAGGTGGGGACGCTGTTTCAATGCGGGTGGACGGGCTTAGGGTGATAATGTTTCCTTTTCTTAACGATTACTATCACATGTTGATGACAGTGACCGGGACCAACGGCTTAACGTGCTCTCCGAGACACGGAGTTTTCTCGTCATTATTAGCTAATAATAATGCCCATTCATCCTTATTGCAATAACGTGGTGAATCTAAATCCCAGATCTTCCGTTTAGTAACAATTTTGTTTACAGTATCCCGTGCAACCAATTGAAGGGTACATACGAAGCTCTGATGCTGACTCCAGGTCTGAAGAAGGATGAGGAGATCTCTGTGTTCAGGAAGCAAGCATGCAGGACGTTCCCTTTCAAGTTCTCTGAAGAGACCCAGAGCTCTCGTGGAATCACTATGTATCGGTAAGCGGATGTTACTGTAAAATATATAGTAGATCATTTTTATTTATTGGCGGAGATTTCACGTTATGTTGAGTGAATATTCTTGTCGGTTTGGATGGTATCCTGCTAACGTGGATTACTTTTAGCTCACATGCATAAGTTTCTACATAGCATCATTTTGAAACGCTAAATAGGTTGGTGCACCTACGTTTTTGTCAAAGAGTGTTAAATAGACCAAAGTCTAGGGGAGCCTCCGCTATAATATTGTCAATATTGTTGTTCAATATTTATCGGACCACATCTAAACTAATTTAGAAAACATAATGCTAAATTGATCCGGGCTAACAATTTAACCTAGGATCTTTCTGATGAACTCAAGACATTACTAACCGCATCTCAGTTAAATTTTGGTGGAGTATTATAAAGTTACGATTGTGACAGGTATTTGATGGAAGATTCAGCGTTCAACAAAACGTCTCCCTACGCCTGCAGGTGCTCCAAGAACTGTGTGCCTGATGGATTTATCGACATCAGTAGCTGCTACTATGGTAAGTGGATATATCATGTCATTTTCTTTTTCAATCATTAGAATTAGCCCTTGACTAATACCGCCTGGTTGTATAGATCTTTTAAGCCTTTTATCTTCATCAGCTTTTTGACTGGTGGGACGCTTCAGATGGGGCGAGCTACCACCCTACCGACAAAGATGTACCGCTAAGCGATACCGTACGATGTCGTGTAGAAACAGAAAGTGGTGTGGATTTCAGCGTTCTCCTACCAAGTTAACCCGCTTCTAACTACGATCATATACTCACTTACCATCAAGTGTGATAGCAGTGAAGGGCTTACTTATAATGAATAAAAAAGCTTATTAACAGCCCACATAGGTCCGCTACCTTATACAAGATATAGTGGAGCATGCTAAGTACTAATATGGATCTGCGGGACAAGAGTGATATTGTTTTGACTCTTCTTTTGATTACTATATCAGTTATCATAGTAGGTAGTAGGTATAGGGACTATATAGCGATGTGTGTAATTGTCCTATAATATTTATTTATTTATTTATTTTATTTATTTATATTTTACTAATATCCGTCCAATACTTAAGTGACAATTATTTAAATAAAAATAGAACCGACTCAAAACACACTTAAAAGTAAAAAATAACTGTGTCATTTAGTTGCTTTAATTTACTTAAGCATATCTATGAAGTCGGTGCTAGCCAAGTTTAAGGAACATTTATTTTACGTAGTAAAGCAGTTTGTGGGTTCTAGGTAACGTCCTTAAAGTAAAAATCTTGGCTGACACCGACTCTTAGATATGCTTAAGTAAATTAAAGCAACTAAATGACACAGATTTTTTTTTACTTTTTATTGAGTTTTAAGTATTTTTTGTTAAAAAATTTCATTTCTTACTTTTTAGTGAGTTATCGCCACGTAACGTACTCTTATCATACTGTCATAGTATATTATACGGCACTTGTAGCCAAAAAGCTACCGATACTTACACAAAAATCGAAATCGCTGCAAGTGTGCCTATAAAATTTGAAGAGTTCCTTCATTTTTTCCAGGTTATCATCATCAGATTCTAACATGATGACAATGGAAGTATGACCTTAGAAGTATGCCCTTTCTAATAAAAAAAGAATTATCAAAATCGGACAACTCTGTAAAAAGTTATGCGTGGTCGTACATAAAAAAAAAATATGCGTGTCGAACCTCCTCCGTTTTTTTTCCTCGGTTAAAAAATAAGATACACCCGTGCACGTTTTCGCATTTTTATATAAATAGGATAAATTATATTAAATGCCATGATAATGTATGCCTAAGGACTAATAAGTTTACATGACTGGGTATTTATCATGAGCGAGCAACCCGTTACCCTTAGAAGTGAGATCATTACCGCAGGCTGGGCAGTAAACTGTATGTACTATGCTAATTTACAGTTCTTGTTTATATTAGCTCGTCATGATACGTTTGCGCATTGATTGCACTTCCTTCCGGTTGTACAGGTCTGTTTACATCTTGTGTATTTAATTGGGATTCATTAAGACTGAATTAAAAATCATTGCTATTGTAGGATTCTCGGAAAAAATAGTTTTTGTCGTGTTTTTATCTTTATCATCAAGTGCCTTCTTCAAAATGAAGTTTGATTGAAGCAGTAAGGTAGAGAAAATTCTTCCGGTCTGTGAAAGAATTTTAAGCTTCCTGTAGCTAAGCTTGGTCCACTCCATTATATTGTTAATTAATTTTCTCCGCTGTTTCTCATATGCACGTTTTCCGGGTATCTTGTCTTCAAGAATTAACCTTGGGAATTCATAGAGGGATCGTCTTTGTAGATACCCGAAAAATGCGACGTTTCTTCTCATTGATTGCTGTCATCAGCACGTGTTTGCTCCTGGGTCTTTTGAGAACTTTTGCATTTGAGTTGAAGTCTCATCATGATATTTTGAGTATTTTCCTTAAAAGGCCTACGTCTCAACTGCTTGGAGCCGACGACAACACTCTTTCTCTATGACCCATGTTTTACAGCCATACACGATATCTTGAGATGAATTTTCATGTCATTCTTTAACTATCATCTTCATCATGCATTGTGTTCCCAGTGACCCACGGGGTTTCTATCTTTTGTAAAAGAGAGATAATGGTGTTCAAGTACACTGCATTTCTTTTTGACTTGATTGTCCTTTTACTAGAGTCCGACCGAAACTGGTTTTCCGGCCGAAACCGAAACCGAATATTCGGCCCTGGCTTCAGTTTTGGCCGAAACCGAAACCGAAACTCATGTGGTCAAATATAAAATTCCTTAAAATACTGAAATTTGATGCATTTTACACATTATGCTGCATTAACTAAGTTTTGTTGCTACGGAGCTAACCGAACGGTGCACGACAATTCCCGAACAGGGCCGCCTGCGTCTGCTATAGTGTTGCCGCGAGAAACTAAGTTAGGCGAGTGTGCACGACTACTTCCGAAATCAGTTTCGGTTTCGGCAAAAGATTCGGCCAATTTAGGCTGAAACCGAAACTGCCGCCGAATTATATTGTTATTACAAAAATTAGATTGTAGACAAATCTGAGGATACGATTTTATTTATCAGGAAGCATTGACATATTCCTGGCCCTAGCATTTATCTCGCACTGTTTAGTCTTTGAACCCAAATCATAAAAGACTAACTAAGTCACGAAGTTTAATCGCAATATAAACCTATTTGACTTGTTAATTAGTTTTTTAAATGAGGAAGAAATAAACATTATCTCGATTACCTTCTAGTTTATTTACTCATACTTTGTAATCCTACAATACTAACAAGTGCCACAATAAACCCAGATAGGCAATTATGTAAAATAGACAAAAAAGTTATAAATCATTTATGATTAATATTGTTAGAGCATTTTGTTCTACCTACCTATAGTTGAGCCATTGAAACGAAAGAAAACAAATGAATCATCGTCCCCTTTCACATATCAGTTCTTTGTTTACGTTTATTCTTTCGATACCTAGGCCGCACTTTAATTACATTCAATTTACTGGTAAAAACATCACATAAGTGAAATAAATTTAATATTTATTTTACCATCATTTATTTTTTTTATTATATAAATTTTTATTTAAATTTTCAACAATGCTTATAAAACATAATATTAAAAATTCATAAAAAAATCCAGTCAGCTTGCTGCGGCACCTGGGGGTCCAAGCAACCGGTGGTCAGGGTTCCAAAGTGAGGAACCTCCTCACAGTACGCGCCGTTTCAAGAATTAACGCCTTCTGTATCCGACCCGTGATCCAACAACTAAGGGAAAGCTTCTTAAGGTGTTGGTCGAAGCTTTTAGTATATTATTACAAACTTAATAATGAAACGATGCCATGAACATAAAAAGTGACCCTCTAGATATAATATGCCGAGAATGTATCCGCATTATCATCAGGCATACTGTGTCCGATATTTATCGATTTGTGCCTTACAATAAGTATGACCTAACGTTAGATTTTGAAAATAGCAGTGTACTCTACTGCGATCGACTGATAACTGGCTTATAATGTTGAAAATAGACATGTCTTAGTGTTTGATCGATTCTTCGAACCCACGATCTGAACAGGTTAACAGCTGAGCTAATAACGCATTGGTATTTCCCAGGGTTTCCCATCGTGATATCGAAGCCGCACTTCTTAGACGTGGACCCAGCTTACCAGGAACACTACAGGGGCTTCAAGCCAGATCCTGTCAACCACATATCTGTCTTAGATGTGGAACCGGTAAGGTACATCTAGAAATCTGGAAAGAAAATAAGCATATAGGTATATTTATCAATCAATCAATCAATCATATATTTGCCAAAAACATAAGTATGTACATATGTTTAGTCGCATGACATGCAAATACATCAAATACAATAAATCAATAAATTAGGGTAAAATTACAATTATTATTAAAATTTAGTAATATAAGTAGAAGTAAGTCAGAGGTATATGACTAAATAAGTCCGCCATTCTACTCCTTTACGCAAAACTTACTTAACTTAATCTCTTTTAAATATACACCCATGTCACAAGTCTCGGGCTCTGTTCGGAGTTTTTCTCTCAACCACGCGATGGACCCGGCACCCGCACGGTGAATCCATGGAATGCTAAGATATTCGTCTCTCTTATATGGGAGTAGTACAAAACTACGTATAGAACTGCTTTTTACCCGACTGCGTCAGAAGGAGGGTTATGTTTTTCGAGCGTATGTATGTATGTATGTATGTTTGTATGTCCATTTCTTCGGCACGCGCTACAGCCTAAGCGGCTGAACGGATTTTGACATGTGAGGTGTCGTTGAATTTGTCAGAATTGTGGTAGTGACATAGGCTATATAAATTTTCAAAATGGCGGCTATAAATGGGGGAAAAAAGGGGGGATGTGTGTATTTTTTTCTCTTATCTTAGCAATGTGGGTATTAATTGAAAGGTCGTAAAAAGACCATTTCAAAAATATAAATATCATATAATGTTCACATTACTTTTTTAACAAAAAATGGATAAAAGTGTACTAAGTGTACCGTCTCATTTCTATACCATAAACTAAAACTAAAAAGTCTCAAATAAAATTATTCTTTTAAAAACAAAAAATCTGACTGCTTTGTAGTTATGAACTGAAAAGAGAAAAACAAGGATCAGTAGATCTGTATAAAATTCTAAATACTTTATGGTGCTGCAGGCGGGGACAAACGTAGTTTTGGTAGATCTTTCTTTCCCCGCAAGTTAAAGTATTTTGTCCCTGTTTGCAGCACCATAAAGTATTTAGAATTTTATACAGATCTACTGATCCTTGTTTTTCTCTTTTCAGTTCATAACTACAAAGCAGTCGGGTTTTTTGTTTTTATAATAATAATTTTATATTTATAGTATACAGAGTTAGGCCACATGTGGCTCAGGATCGTTGTTTTTGGAAGTCCCAAAAGGCCTATGTCCAGCAGTGGACGTTCATCAGCTGATAATGATAATGACGGTGATGATACAGAATAAGTGTCTATTTAGTTATATATCATAGTGTACGGGTGTGTTACTTGAAATTTTTTTGGGGAATGATCACTTGATCACATGCTATTGACAGCTGTTTCAGTTCTTTTACCGTTTTCCTCTATTTTTAAAGTTCTGTATAGGAAAAACAGCTATTTTTATAGATTCATCTTGCTGTCCGCAATCTTGCTGTCAATCATCGTGTTTACATATCTACCTTAGAACATTAAGTGAATGTTCTGAGTTATGTAATAAACGCCTATCGATTTATAATCTATGCGTTTCAAAGTCACCGTCGTAAAGCGTAAATCCCAAAAGCCGTGAAGTTAATTAATTTGTTTACTATCAACGAACATTAGTCACAATTTATACGAATTCACACACAGTAAACATTCCTGAGAAACTACTTGCGTCATTTAAAAGTTCTAATTGATGATATGCCTAATCTAGCCGCAGGTAAACATATCCTATATTAATAACGGAAAAAATGATAGGATTCTATAATTGATAAAACTAAGAGTAGAGAGAAGAAGAAGAGGAGAAGAATTTTCAGTTTGATTAATAAATGACATTTTTAAAAAATATATCGAGTATGTTGAACAAGAACTTTCTTTTTTGAAATTGGTCAGTAAATTAAGATTGTTTGTCAAATGAAGTCACTTCGAAACTATTGAAATAAAAGGATATTTTTTATCTTACTAATCTAATATTATTCTTATCTAAGGCCACGTCAACAAGAGACCACGTCCTTCCACTTGCCACGACCCTCCCATACCTCTCTCGCTTCTTCCGAATTCAACATAATAATAAACCATCCGTACGAGTACAAGTACGTCGGTTTAGGGTACTTTTGATTTGGTCCTTAATCAGAATGTCCTAAATTTTATCCCCCCCTCCCCTTCCAAAATTCCCATTCACCCACGCCTTACAAATCCTCTATGTACAGCCAGTATTTACACGAGCAATATTTTATTTGAAATTTTTGATTTTATATTTAATTTGAATGTCGGAAATGGCTCCAACGATTTACACGAAATTTTGTATGCAGGTGATTTCAGGTGCGGTTATTCGATCTAGTTTTAAGAAAAATTATAATTCAAAAAAATACCGACCAAAGCTCGGGCAACCATGTACTGTTATGATTATTAGGGGTTAATGATATTTTTTGTGTGATGAAGTTAGATTAGGATGCATATGATGAGCTCAGAGTCACTCAGCGGGCGATGGAAAAAGCAATGCTCGGAGTATCTCTGAGTGATTGAATCAGAAATGAGGAGATTCGCAAAAGAACCAAAGTAACCGACATAGCTCAGCGAGTCGCAGAACTGAATGGGTGGGGCACGTAGTTCGAACAGCTGGTGGACGTTGGAGGCCCAAGGTGCTAGATTGGCGACCCCGCTCCGGAAAGCGCAGTGTTGGTCGACCCCTAACCAGGTGCACTGGCGACATCAAACGTTTCGCAGGGAGCCGCTGTCAACTGGCGGCTCGGGATCGTTATGTTTGGAAGTCCCTAAAAAAGGCCTATGTCTAACAGTGGACGTCTACCGGCTGGTAATGATGATGATGATGATGATATGTTGGGCTTTGTTCTGCATATTATGATGCGATCGAATTCTAGAATTCTTTTCATTTCATTTCATTGCTTTATCGTATCTTACAATGTATATTGATTCATCTATCTTTTTCCTAATACATTTTGTAACTTATTTTATTAATACCCCAATATTATGTACCCCGGTATATATAATTAAAATTGTGACACAATTAGTGTCGCATAAGCCGAGGTGTGAATATTTCGCTCAAGTGTGAACAGCACAGAAGTTAATATCTGACATTTATATCGCAATTTGTTGTAGTCTAAACCTAGTTTAATGACCACGTGAATTGTAAGGTTTTATACTTATCGTTACTTAGCCGATTAGTTACCTATTTCGTTCTAAAATTTTCCTTGTAACATTAATTATAATGCTGCTGTGAAATACCTCTATACTATTAGTGGTTAGAAGCAGTAATCAAGTTTAAATATTATTTAATAGTTATGAGTCGTAATAAAATTACTACACAAATGTTGATGTAATCGAGCTATGTATATAAAATTTTCCTTTAATCTATATAATAGTCTTTGCGAAATTAATAACATGAGCGAACGTGATGGCGATATCAATCATAATTGATGTATTTTGAGTAATGTATTGCGTAGTATTGTGGAAATACACCGTTCAATACCACGGACACGAGTCGCGGACGACCTAGCCAGTTCTTAGTATTTGTGCATTGTAGAGCTGTGATATAAATAGCTAATAGTTTCGCCACACAGCGGTTGAGCCGAGACGGCAACAGAAGCTGGCGCTACATGAGTTTTTATAATGTATCAGTTAGTCTAGTCTAGGATATGTCCTGTCAATAAAACGCGCCAGCAACGCGTTGCCGTCCTGTCCCATCCGTTGCGAGGTGCATCTTCAATAGTGTACGTCCTGAGTGACGGAGTATGTGGAATCTACGGTGAAAGAATCTTCAACGAGCCTGCTTGTAGTTACACTATATAAATATATTCTGTGATAGACTCATCAAATGATACAAGATCTTTCGCTCTTAAAAGCCTAATGAGGGGTATTGATGGTGTATTTAAGAGTTATCCACGAAATAAAGTGTCTGGCGATTGGGATAGAAAGAATTCAGAATTCGCATTAGGTTGCCTGACCTGCTGCGACCCAAATCGCAGATTTTGTGTTGGGTTCAATTTAGCAATTATTATCGACGCAAAGTAAAATCCACATCTGGATGGACATGTGCGAAATTTTAGTTAACTTGAGTTTTGTACACCGTACCAAATATTATCTATTACCTGTAATGCGACTTTATCAGTATGCGCACGCGCAGTAAATAGGTATCATTTTGCGACTCCATGTGGAACCATGGACAGGCAACGGGTTAAAGCGCACATAAATCATAAGCGTTACACGCGGGGAACTACCGATTTCCACATAATTATGTTATATGGGCATTCCAATCTAAAGTCGTTGTCTAAAAATGTAAAGTTATCGGTTTATTATACTTATTGTGAATAAATACGATAAGGTTATATTAACTGGCCCAAAGGTTAGTCTATTGGATCACGATGTACTGAGCTTTTCTTTCTTTGGAGAACTTTTCAGCCCCAGCCGTGATAGACAGCAGATGATAGAGTTAAACCTTTGTGCCTTTGAAAGTACACTTAGTCGTTCCGGTAAATATTAATAACATCCAGTGCCGTAACGAGGGCAGTACCAACGGGGCTTAGGATAGGGCGCAGACCCTGGAGGGGCGCAGAAGTGACCAAACCATATACAAACAATACCTTATTTAGAGTCTATATTTAAGAATAAACATAATATCAAAAATTGCGGAACCGACGGCATTCAAACCCGCGTCTCTCTGGCAATCCGGGCACTTAGAGCGCCTTACCGCTAGGCCACGATCCCGATGACGTCGGTGTCGACATTTTACTTTGATATTATGTTTTTGATATCCAGGTATACGGCCTGTAATGCCATCTACAGTATGAACTGAACATGTTACAATACTATTGAAGGCTCATATTACGAAGCTCTTCAATTTTTAAAGATGACATATTCCTATTTTATTCATTGTGTTACCCACACTTTAGGGATTATTTATATTTAAAAACAATGTTATTTAGAGTCAGTTACAAGTCTGTAGGGCGCAGATACGCACGCTGGCACAGGGAGCATAAATTGATAACATCTGATAGTATGTTTTGACGACCTCCGTGGCGCTCTCGTATGCGCAGTGGATTCATAAGACGGAGGTCCTGGATTCGATTCCCGGCGGGGCAGATTGGGATTTTTTCTTAATTTGTCTTGGTCAGGCTGGTGGGAGGCTTTCGCCGTGGCTAGTTACCACCCTACTGACAAAGACGTACCGCCAAGCGATTTAGCGTTCCGGTACGATGTCGTGTAGAAACCGAAAGAGGTGTGGATTTTCATCCTACTCCTAAACAAGTTAGCCCGCTTCCATCTTAGATTGCATCATCACTTAACATCAGGTGTGATAGCAGTCAAAAAATGTAGTAAAAAGTAGTGTAATAGTAGTACTTTTGTTCAGGTAACCGGCGTCAACATGGCGGTGATGACTAATATACAAATCAACATCGCCGTCCGGATGTCCGCGGGGAACCCCCTCACCAAGCCCTTCAAAGATAAGGTGGTCCCTATCCTGTGGTTCTCAATGGTAAGTTATTTTCAGAAGCTTTCTTCACCACCATTATGATGATCATTGTCTCTCATTTCCTTGTAAATACATTTATTTTTTTTTAATTTCGTACGTAATAAAAAATATCAAAATAGAAACATTAAAAGTTTATAAAAAAACACTTTTCCGGATGCGGAGATTTAAGTGCTCAGGCAACTGAGAAGACGTATCGTCAAGCGATTTAGCGTTCCGGTACGATGTCGTGTAGAAACCGACAGAGGTGTGGATTTACGTCCCTTAACACCAGGTGTGATAGCAGTCAAGGGTCAACTTGTAGTCGATAAAAAAAACCTGTCGGGGTTCCAGAGTGCGGAACCACATTATTATTACCATCATCACCATCATCATCATCATCATCATCATCTCCAGTTTTTTTGTAATATTCCAAACTGGCCTCCTATCTTTCATGTATAAAATTAGGTAATTCATATAGTTTTCATTTATAGGAACTTTTATAATGTCACCTCCTGTAGCAAATGAGACAGCAATGACAGCAGCGTGGAATATCACTAAAATAATTTTAGTTTTTATTATTGCATTTATAGCCAAAAATATTTTAAAATTTATTTATTATGTGCTACTTAGTTACTTAGTTTTATCTATAGTGACATCGTATATACTTTGACCTTAAACGTGATAGTAGGCAATTCCTTAAGTTACCATTAGCGAATATTAATATAGGTATAAATGAAACAGTTTTATTTCTCTTAATCGTATAGAATAGAATAGAATAGAATAGAATAGAATAGAATAGAATAGAATTTATTTGTCACACAACACAACACAATACAATTAACAAACTACAAAATATTACAACAGTTCTTCAAAAAACTAATATATGTTGCGTCGTGAACAAACAAGGTTTCCGCCTCAGCATGAAGCCACAGCGAGTTGTGTCGCTGGTTTTCAGGCGGAGCCTTGTACTATGCCTATTACTACTAACTTATAAATTATAAAATAACTACATAATACTTAACAACTATAAGTGGTTAATACTAATTAAAAAAGGAATAAAAAGAGATACCTACAAACAAAATATTAAACAAAGTATAATAAAATAAAACTAGAATCAGTGTTTAAGTCACTAAATATTAGCATAAAATAAAGTAAGGCCACAACATGATAAATTAATCTAAAACTAAAGCTTAAAATTAGTCTAATTAAATGCGCTGCTCACTTAGCTTTGGAATAGCTCGGTGAAATACATTGTCACCATTCTATGAAGCTACTTGTTTGTCTCCAGTACTGCAGGGAGCCCCCGGCAGATATCGTCGACCTACTATGGCTCCGACTCGTGCTGGGCCCACCGCTCCTCACGACGGTGGCCGTGGTGCTACTCCTCATCGGCATCGTACTTGGTCTTCAGGGCTTCCACCGTATTTGGAGACCAAGGTAATAATAACGTTTTTCTTTGTAATTTTTGATAGTTCGAGAGTTCGTCAATGGACATTGTGAGCCCAAGGTGTTGAAAGTGTGATCATACATACCTTTGCCCACATTTGCCCACCTATCGACTAGAAATGATGATGACGTTGATGAATTGACAGACTAAAGAGATGGCTGACCTGAGGTTAATTAGATTAACTAAGACTAGAAGAATCATACATTGTTGCCAATCGCCCATTAATTTGAGGAATTTTATTGCCAAGGCGCATATATATGTTTTACAGTGTTTTACATCAAAACATACCTGCCTAATTCAATAGCAATTTTAAATTATGTATTTATTTCAGGTACAAACTCGTCCAGCAGGAACAAAAACCAAGAAAGAAAAGCATAGAGAGGAGACGCAACAGTGTTGTTGTCAACATAGCAGATAACAATGGTTTTATAGACGAACAGGAGCTGGCCAAAGAGGCCGTCTCCTTACTAGCTATCACAGAAGAAGACGGCGATGGTATTCCAGATCTACTGTTAAACGAGTGATAGAGACATAGATGAGTTATAGGAATTATTTATTGTAATAACTTTTGTGTAATAGCCAAATTGTAAAGATGATATGATTTAATGTTAATATTATTAAATTATATCAAAAGAAGAATATATATTTAAATCCACAAAAAAATAAATTATTTTATTATTTGATTTCAAAAGGTTATGGTTTTAAAGATTTTGTCATAATTTATGCGGTGTAATAATTTTTATATGTGCCAAATTTTGAAATCATTAAATGTGTGCCGCAACAATAAAAAGGTTGAGAATCTCTGTAATAACTAATAGATTAAAATGTGAGAATAAGTATATCAAAGGTTGATTATAAGCTTCGAGAGTGTGAAACTTTTTGGTGTAATAATTCGTATTTACCTTTCTCTATATTTATAGTATCGTATTTAGCATCGAGACGATATTATACTGCCGAATTAAAAAAAAATCGTTTTCAAAAAGCTCTAGAGAAATATATCACCTCTTAAATATAATTAAATCACAAAACACACTTAAAATTGGTTTTAAAAGTCAAAGTGAGAGCTTTTTTAAAAGAAATTCTTAAAAAAAAGAAGTTTCGCTTGTTGTTTTATAGTTTCGAACCCGCTTAGACAGATAATTAATTCAGGTGTTCTGAATTCTGCTTTCCGCTTTCATTATAATGCTCTATATAGAATAGAGCATTATAACGAACGCGGAAAGCAGAATTCAGAACGCCTGAATTAACATTGTGTAGGCAGTAAGTGTGTTCTGGTTAAAGTTCTCTAAAAAACAAAAAAAGACGTGTGGCACTCGGAGACTGCCGCAGTAAAGCTATTGCATAGCATTTTTTATCAACTTATGTTTACCTACCGACGTCATCGGGACCGTGGCCTAGCGGTAAGTCGCTCTAAGTGCCCGGATTGCCAGAGAGACGCGGGTTCGAATTCCGTCGGTTTTGCAATTTTTTTTTAAGCGTGATATTGCAAAAAGTCATTAATTAAAAAAAATACTTTTTGAAAAATCACGATTGAAAAAAAAAATTCGGAACCGACGGGATTCGAACCCGTGTCTCCCTGGCAATCCGGGCACTTAGAGCGCCTTAAGGCTAAGCCACGTTCCCCGATGACGTCGTTGCCGAAATTGTGCTTTTGATAATTATTATGTTTTTGATACTTTATTATGGGGTGTTAGGTTTTTTCGTTACGTAATTTCTGTATTCAGTCTCCACGCTCAAGGCCCGCGATAAAAGCTGTACAATAGCTTAAAAATGTAGAACACAAAACTCAGAACCCTGACTCCCGCTGTCTACACAGGCTTATAAAAATCAGCTGTATTACCAAGCTGCGTAAGGCAATGGAAATAGGTGTATACAATTATTAATTATGTATTTCCATTTTCATGTGTTACTGAATGTGTTCAGATTTTTTAATGTATACGATTTCCGCAATGATATTTATTTAGATAAAGATTTTTGGAATGGAAGTTACCTAAGTTTAAAGTAGGTATATTTTTTATTTTTTTGCATCCTTTTTAAAAGCCTCACCAGAAAATATAAAAATTCTTGGGAGTGCAACAATGACTTTTTGTGGTCAACTCGTGCAAATTAGTGTTTTTGCGATAGCAAGTTTTTTTCTGGTCAGGTGGTCACGTGGTCCATCACGTGATCGGTGATTTTATTGTTTTGATGGTATTGTTTTCGATAAATTTTTACTTCATTAAGAAACCTCTGTAAATGTTACCAGTTAATAATATTCATTAATGTTATTTCAATTCGCTATTTTTAATTTTTGTAAAACTACTTATTTGTTTTCATTTCAACTTACTTGTATGGTAGACCTTAAAAATTCTCTATACCTTATTTTTTAGCTCAAGGATAGCCAGGAGTTTTATTTTGTTTTATATATATATTTATTATGTTCTTCTAAATCATATCTATCTTTACTAAATGTATATGTAGTTACTAGTATCCTAGATTTGATACTTGACTGTAATTTTATTAAATACGGGTGCTCAATTTTTTTATACAAAAAGTTACTTATATTTAAATACTTACTATATGGTTAGTATATTGCGGTAGCATTTAGGTATACACAATTAAAATTAGGACGATGCTCAATTTTTTTTAATATTTCCTAAAATGTCTTGCTCAATGATATGCATTTCAGATGATAACTAAATATTTAATTAACTATATATTTACTTAGTAACCAGAAGCGACGGCTTAACGGCTCTCCGAGGCACGGGGGTGTAACCCCACCAACTTCCCGACTCCCGGTCTCGATAAATATGTGTTCCTATCAATTGTGTATGCAAAAATTTTGGGTTTATTTTCGTGATTAATGAAAAAAACATAAACAAATATTTTATTAACACATCTGAAATGCATAATTAGTTGTTGTGTTATTCTATATTATGTTGTGTTCCACAGCTTTGCGATTAAGGGGCGGACGCAAACCTGAGAGGTATAGGTTCGAATCCCGCCTTAACGTACCTACTATTGTTTTAGTACTGGGTTTTAGCTTAGTTGAGGAGAAAAGGAGAATATTGCTCATATTTAAAGTTATAAATTTTCTTTTAAAATAAAATAATTATTTCAAGTATTCCATAAAATATTAATAACGAAATGTGATATTATTTTTAATGTTTTGTACTTTTAAATAAGAATATTTAATATTAAGCATTGTAAATACATAAATAACTAGACAGAGGGTGTTGTGTAAATAAATGATAATATCAAAAATAAATTAATTTTATTTTATAATTGCACTTTATAATTAAATTTATTCAGCTAACATAATTTTTACATTTAACTTAAATGAACTTAAAATAGATAATAAATTAAATTAACTTATTCAACCTCACTTACGGCAGGCAAGTGTTTTATCTATTTGTTGAAAGTAACATAACAGACTAGATATTCTAACTATATTAATAACTATACAATGGTAATCAGAGCAGTTTAAAACTAAACAAAAACATCAATTAATTCTACTATAGAATCGCGAGTGCTGCACAATTATTTCGCCTCGCGAGAGATAGAGATGAATTTGTAAAGCTGACTGCCAACCTGCACTAGTCGATTAACGACTCGGTTCGAGTAATTTGAAATGTTATTACTTTACAGTGATAGTTCACGAAATAAAGTCCACCTAATGTTAAAGGAAAGAAAGGGCACATTTCCAATATGGTCCCATAGTCATTATGTTAGGATCTGATGATGTTATCCTGGGAAAATTTAAGGAACTCCTCACATTTTATAGGCACATTTGCAGCGATTTCGGTTTTTGTGTTAGGTTTTTGGCTAATGGTGCCATATAATATATAATGAGAGTATAATATGAGTGGATTACGTGTCGATAAATCACCAAAAAGTAAGAAATAAAAATTTATATTAAAAAAAAATAGAAACGACTCAAAACGCACAAAAAAGTAAAAAATAACTGCATCATTTAGTTGCTTCCAAGAGGCACTCAAAGAATTAGAATTTTTGAAATGTTACTACTTTACAGTGATAGTTAACGAAATAAAGTCCACCTAATGTTAAAGGACATATAAACTATTAACAGAATATTTACTGGTAGTTTCTACTATGATTTACAAGTATCACGACGTCGCTCGGCTGTAGTAGAACTATGCAGCAGCTATGCTTATTCGGGCCGCCAAGTTTGCTGTGAGTACGGTTGCCGGTGTAATTACAGGCACATGAATCTGTACCCATGTACGTTCTTTGCTCACAGTCCACGGCGCCTGACAAAGTTTACACTTCAAAAACCTGTGTAAGATATCCTCAATATTTGACAATTTTTTGAAACTATGTACATATGAAAATTAAGTTAACTATAATACAAAATGAACATAATATCAGCTAGTGTAAACATGTGCATATATCCACGACACGTAATGCGCTACGTTGGTGTATACGTCGGGGACGCCCATCCTTGCGCAGCCTGAGCCGAAGGAGGTCAGCCCGCGCAGCTCCCAGCGACCCCCGGATCTGCACTGAAGGGGTCCGCCACTGTCTCCCTGAAAAGATTGAAAAAAATAGTTAAACGTGATGTTTTTCAATGTTTCTGTTAAGCCTAAATAATGCTTGGTTCCAACCACGTTCGTAGTAACTAGTAGTAGTAAAAATTTTTTTCTTTCTTTGATACCCAGCTACGAAAACAGAATTAATTTATCGTTTTCGTAACCAAGTTTCGTAACGTGGATCGATCCCAATGCTTTGAGGAAGAACTGAAATACATTCATGTTTATCCGACTCCGTTAATCTTTTTTTCTTAGTTAATTGTTATAGGTTCATAATATAGAACAGGCTTCAGACATAAAGAGAACATTTTTCATTTAAACAAAACATTCAGGCTAACGTTCTTTTACACCAGGGTCACTAGTATTATAGGAACCATTGCTGCCATTATGACACTAGAGGACACCCATGGTATTACCTACGCAGTTCTCGTTTCGTGGGGATTTCGGAATATAATGTGGTCTTTGTGTTATTCCGATATGTAAGCTATATAATTGTAAAGTTTCATCAAAATCCATTTAGTAGTTTTTGCGTTAAAGAGTAACAAATATCCATACATACGAACTTTTGTCTTTATAATATCAGTTTTTTTTTCATCAACTATAAGTTGGCCTTGATTGCTATCACACCTGATGTTAAGTGATTATGCAGTCTAAGATGGAAGCGGGCTAACTTGTTAGGAGTGGGAGGAAAATCCACACCCCTTTCGGTTTCTACACGACATCGTACCGGAACGCTAAATCGCTTGGCGGTACGTCTTTGTCGGTAGGGTGGTAACTATCCACGGCGAAAGCCTCCCACCAGCTAGACCAAGACAAATTAAGAAAAATTTTAATCTGCCCCGCCGGGAATCGAACCCAGGACCTCCGTCTTATAAATCCACCGCGCGTACCACTGCGCTACGGAGGTCGTCTACGTGGCATCTTAACGAAATCCTTATATTTTGGCCATGCAACTCTAGCCTTCCAGATTATACGTGAGCCAATATTGAATGTATAATTTACACGCCATGAAAATCAAATCTGTCTAAACCAAAGCATTACCAACTGTGCTAGAGAAGTTACCAAAAAGTGACGTAACAAATCGGAGTGTACACCAAATCAAATCAATTCCATGTCAGTCAATTCTCGCTATCACAAACGGAACATCACTTTCGGTTATTCAGTATTACGTAGCCGCTTATCATCCATCACTTTTATTTGTACAATCAAATGCCGTGTTTAATTGACATTTTAAATACTTGTAACTTGACACTTAGATTACGATCTATTGCATCTAAGACGAACGTCGATCTTTCTGTTGCAAAACCGCACGCATCGATCAATTAATTGTCAAATTCGTACGACGTAGTTAAGTATTTCTCTTTTTTTATCTACCTATGGACAAGGTTACAAGACAACTTAAGTTAACTGCCCCGTCGGTACAGATTTTAGTCATTATGTGGCGTCAAATTACAGCCTTGGGATCCGAGTAATGGCTTGAGTTCTAAAACACTTTGATTTTTTCCACGAAATTTCATTAAAAAATCAAAACCATTTCGATGTTGGTGGTTTTACAAGTGTAAAACAACCAAGCGTGCCTGTCAAATAAATGGGAATGGGGCTCAGGTTTGAAATAATCCAGTAGCTATACCAGTAATCAGGACGTTAGAGCTTTTTAACCGACGAAAAATACGGAAGAGGTTCTCAATTCGACACGTATATTTTTTTTTATGTGTGATCATGCATAACTTTTTACAAAGTAGTCAGATTTTGATTATTCTTAAAATTTCATAAGACCCCTTGCAGCGATTTCGGTTTTTATGTAAGTATCATACAGGTTTGAAATAATCCAGTAACTATACCAATAATCAGGACGTTAGAGCTTTTTAACTGACGAAAAAAAACGGAGGAGGTTCTCAATTCGACACGTATATTTTTTTTATCTAGGCATAATACAGAGTGTCACACTTCCAAAATGGTTCCATTGTCATCATGATAAGATCTGATGATAACATCCTGGGAAAATTAAAGGATCTCTTTAAATTTTATAGGACCCCTTGCAGCGATTTCGGTTTTTTGTGTAAGTATCGGTAGCTTTTTGGCTACAAGTGCCGTATAATATACTATGACAGTATAGTATGAGTACGTTACGTGGCGATAAATCACTAAAAAGTAAGAAATAAAAATTTTTAACAAAAAATAGAACCGACTCAAAACGCTCTAAAAAGTAATTTAGTTGCTTTAATTTACTTAAGCATATCTATGAAGTCGGTGCCAGCCATGCTTAAGGAATTTTTAGAACGCAGTAAAGCGTTTCTGGGTTTAAAACATTTAAGTTAAACATGGCTGGCACCGACTTCTAGATACGCTTAAGTAAATTAAAGCAGCTAAATGACACAGTTATTTTTTACTTTTTAGTGCGTTTTGAGTCGGTTCTACTTTTTATTATTAGCTTTATTATTTCTTATCTTTAAGGCAAGCGCATTCGTTTATGATCACACGTGATTACAATCAAGAATTATATTCTAATTTTAATCTAAATCTCAACATGATTATTTTGAACCCCGGAACCCTTGTAAATAGTGACCCAAATATACAGTCTGCGAACGTTAATTGTTATTTCCCTCCCCAACATCTGCCTTGTTTAAAAATATTAATACTCTTTGTCTGTATTTCTTTGTTGATTTACTCAATGGAGAATTTGAATTTGTCGACTGTTTTAGTTGGTACTGATGAATGTGCGATCACCTTAAATACACGTCAATAATAATTTAAATGAAGGCTGCTGTTCATCCTAATATTACAAGTACGATCAAAGATAAGATAACATATTGATTTGTTTAATTATTTCATTTTAAATCTCTTAATTCGAAAGTAACAGACGTTTTAATAGATATCTGTCGATATAGAGATTTCGTGGAAATAAATCACGTAATGGAATGGAATTAAAGCATAATAATAAGCTCCTTTTACTTTCATTTGTTTCCTGTTATTGTTTTTATTATGAAAGATGCGTTACAAGTACTCAAATGGCCTCAAAGCTACTTAAACAGAATAAAACAACCCGAGCTATTTGTACTTTGAATGCTCAGGTGGTACAGACCGAAGATCATCTGCCGAAGCAACAAACGAAGGGGTATACGCGAAAAACGTTATTGCATGTTTGCTGTCCAGTGAAGACGAGTTGCAGAAGGAGGCCTATATGCTCCGAGCCATAATAAAAAGAAAGGGCGAAAAAGACGGAGACGAAAAGAAGAACAACACAAAGTAGGTATACACGAAGAACTGCTATTAAGGGAGTTGTGTGAAGTTATTTTTAGTCCGTGTGAGCCGGACATACCCTGCCAAATAGCAAAAATTTGCAGTGATTTTTCCTCTCCGTACAATAATAAAAAAACTAAATAGAATATTATGTGTCACTTTAGCCCCTTGTATATTGCTATTTCTATTCTAATGAGAATTAAGATATTCATACCACACAAGCTCCTGTACTGCCGTCCGTACTTCCAGCACAAAGATGTCCATCATTTAGCGGCAAAGTCAAGGAATATCTATCCCTGCAAAGTTGCAAAGGCAGCACCGGCACTTCTGCTTCTAACAAGACATCGGTCAAAGTTCCATTCGTTTGCTCCCTTCCCCAACCGGTAGCATAACACTCATCTTTAAAATCTATACTGTTATTATCTTCTATAAAAGGATCTATTTCTTCACCAAATAAAAGCTTTTTATCACTTCTTTTATTACTTTCTATTCCTTTGTCTTTAGTAACCTTTGTTTTTATAAGTCTCACTACACTATCTAATGACGCACTGTCGTAAACTGCATCGTTGTTTCTCTTATCACTATCTTCTCTGCTTGATTCTTCGTCATTCTTCCTTTCAGGTCGGTTTTCATTTGAAACTCTTACATTATATCTTGTATTCTTATGTTTTTTGTTTCCCACTCCAGAGAATACGTTTTGGGTCAAGTTGTTTAGCTTTTCTAAGTATTTCACAGCAGTGTTCGGATTGGGTCTGGGTGGTCTTGCTTTTCTTTTTATTTCGTTTTGTGGCTTGTGGTAGAACGATGTGCTTCTTTCAGTATTATGTATGATGGGAGGTTCGTATGGGGGTAGACAGATAGCGCGGATGCGGCTGCCGGCGCTGACGTCTGCTGCTCTAATCATCTTCATCAGAGCTGGAATATTAAAAGTTATAGTATTAGTTAAGGATATTCATCATTATCAACATAGCTTACCACTACTGGACCAGTACTCTCCAGATATGAGAGGGTATATGAAGCTTAGTTAATATTAAAAACTTGTAAGGATCACTATCAAATATTAATGACAATGCTCTCCGAAGCATGATTGATGATGATGATGATTACTTGAAAGAAAGAAATGTTCAATATTTCATAGTACGATCCAAGACCTAAACATACGAGCATGTACATGATATATCTCATAAAGTATCAATAAATTCGAGGACGAGCGTCAGTGTTTCCTACCACCTACAACCTGACCATCTTCAAGGCAAGAGCGAATAGGCATCTTCTAGATAAGCGCATTCCAACTCAGACCACACTGCTCTTCATCAGGCGTGATTGTAGTCAAGCGCAAGCCTATCTACCTTAAAAAAAAGGACCATCATCAACCCACCATCGCGATCGTAGAAACTTATAGGCTGGTTAAAACAACACTGTCAAACGCTGTACAAGTTTGGGCTCATGAGCAAAATACCTTTCGTAGGTCATTAGTTCTCGTGTCTTGGGAGAATGATCCTCACCTATATCGTGCTGATAGTTGTGAAACCGGTGATGTAGTACTATCCTCTCTATCGGCACGTATGCGCCGCGCTGTTCAGCGCGATCCCATTCTCCCAACACCGCTGTCCACAGCGCGGGAACTGGCAGGTTAAACAGCTCACTGAAATTACATATTTATATCATTAGTAGTAGCTGTGGTACGTGTTATTATGCAGTAGAAGTGGGGGCGAGAAATGTAGCAGCAAAATATCTCTACAATCTGTTTAAACATGTATTTTATACGTATTATTCCTGCATTCTTATATCCTAATGTTTTCCTAAGTTGCCTGGAATAGACCGCTGTGAAACGATAAGGCCGCCTTTTGTGCAATCTCTACATCTTGTATATTTTGTCTCTGCCCTGTTTTTCTTTTTTGTGGTGTACAAATAACGAATAAATAAAACATTTCAGCCTTAAAAGAACTGCAGGAAGTTCTATACCTGCCTACCTACCATACCTACTTAGGGGCTACTTTACACCAGAACATCTGGGTATATATATATTTTTTTGTAAACCGTAATTTTGCTTTAAATGCGTGCGAATAGGTATGACGGCCGAGTGGCGCAGTGGGTAGTGACCCTGCTTCTGCGTTTTAGGCTGTGGGTTCGATTCCCACATCTGGAAAATGTTTGTGTGATGAGCATGGATGTTTTCTAGTGTCTGGGTGTTTATCTATATATTATAAGTATTTATGTATAATATATAAAAATATTCATCAGTTATCATAGCACCCATAACACAAGCTACTTACGGGTACGCTTACTTTGGGGCTATATAGCGATGTGTGTAATTGTCCTATAATATTTATTTATATTTATATTTATTTAGGTATCTAACTGATCCACACCCAGAGTAGCTAGGTTGGTCAGATATTTAGATAATATGACATTACTTGTGTATGCAATGCGCTGTGGTGAGCAGCCACTGTGGATGTATGAGCACTCCGCCGCACCAGTGCCCAATCAGGCCGTAGTTGGGGTGCAGCAGTTGAAGGGAGACCTGCAACAATGTTATACAATTATTTGAGCCACAGACGGCAGTAAGTGTTACAGGAAAATAGAAATAGAAGATGAAAACAAATTTAGCTTTGGATGTCTCTGATATAAGTATCTGACGCCCTACGTGGCGAAGTGATATGCGCAGTGAATTTATAGGACTAAGGTCCTGTATGGGATTCCCGACTGGACTGATTGAAATTTTCTAAATGGTCCACGTCTTGCTGGTGGGAGGCTTCAGCCGTGGGTAATTACCATCCTTGGCCTTCCGACAAAGACTGCATTCACAACTGGTGGTAAGTGAGGACGCAATCTAAGATGGAAGCGCATTAACTTGTTAGGAGTAGGATAACATCCACACTCCTTCAGTTTTTACACGACATTGTACCTGAACGCTAAATAGTTAGACGGTACGTTTTTATCAGAAGGTTGGTAACTAGCCAAGGCGAAGCCCCCATCAGCTGGACCAATTCAGTAAACCTCAATCAAACCCGGGACACTGTCACCGTCTTATAAATCCGGCGCGCAAATCACTGCACCGTCAAAAACTAACAGTGTAGTACGAGCATGTTACGTGGCGATAAATCACTAAAAATTAAGAAATAAAAATTTTTAACAAAATTAGAACCGACTCAAAACGCACTAAAAAGTAAAAAAAAAACTGTGTTATTTAGTTGCTTTAATTTACTTAAGCATATCTAGGAGTCGGTGCCAGCCAAGGTTTCTACTTTAAGAACATTACCTACTGACTAACCCACAAACTGCTTTACTACGTTAAATAAATGTTCCTTGAACTTGCTGGCACCGACTCCTAGATATGCTTAAGTACGAGAGGGATGCAAGCCACTTAATTAAGGGAATTGCTGAAGTTGAATCTGTACGGAGCTTAGTTTTTGTTTGATATTAAACAAAATGTGTGCCAATAAATAATTAATCATAAGATGTTTTTCATTCAGCATTCCATTTAATTACATCACCCTTCACTCGTTAATTATGCAATTTAATGATTCCTTCGGTTTAATGAAGTACTTGTAGGTTAGTATAGTGTAGTGTTTAAATAATAAAGTTTATTGCAATATTACACAATATTTGAGCAATAAAATGTATGATTGTGAAAGTTTTATTATAGTAATTTATAGTTAGTATTTGTCTTACTTTTGACCCTTATTATCATTCTGAATATTATTGAAGCTGTTACTGAAAGAGAACGGTTTGGTTTAAAAGTCACTACATCTTAGTGACTAAAATTGAGAAAGGGTTCCTTAGATGATTTGGGTATGTAGAGAGAATGAAAGATTAACAAAAGAGATTTATGAGGGTAAAAGGAACTCGACCTATCGACGTCATCAATAGTCATTATGACTAGACCTTACCTGCCAAGGCCAAGCACCTCTCTTCGACTCCCGTCCCTTGATGATGCGAAGTTGACCCACCGACCTCTCGCGAGGCTGTCTCGTGTGTCTCCGCAGGGGAACTCCACATTCTGTAACAAATAAACAACAACATTCTAGAGATTCATAGGAGTAGTAGATCTATCCGTAACGGAAATCTACTTCGTAGGGAAAGTAATATCACTATGTTTATACCACCATTGTTGTGGTCCTAATTGAAGTATAATAGAGATGCTGGGTGTATTTTTATCCCTTTGGAAAATTAAAGCATTGTTCTTACAGATCTAAAAGTTAAGGCTTCGGTGACAATGTTTCATTTATTAGCGATCACTATCTGTTGTTGATGATAGTGACCGAAGGGCTGAACGTGCTCTCCGGGGCAAGGGGGTGTAACCCCACCAACTTGTCCTGAAAATTTCACATAACAATTATTCCGACCCAGGATTCGAACCTCGTGATCGAAGTCACATAGGCTAAATAATGAAAGCAGTCAAAAAAATTTTAAACAAAATATAGAACCGACTCAAAACGCATTAAAAATAAATAAATAACGTAGTGGTACTATACTCTCATACGGCACTAGTAGCCAAAAAGCTACCGATACTTACACAAAACCGAAATCACTGCAAGTGTGCCTATAAATTTGAAGAGTTCCTTCAATTTTTCCAGGATATCATTTTCAGATCCTAACATGATGACTATATAATACATAAAATAAAAATTATATATATATATATATAAATATATATATATATATATATATACGTGTCGAATTTTTTCGTCGGTTAAAAAACATGTTAAAGCATTAAAAATTAGTCGACCTAATTGTATTTGCGTATATTATTATTTTTTATCATTAAAACTTTCTCTTCGTATAAAGTCGCTGAATGATTGTTGTCAACAATAACTATTATAGCACATAGGAAACAACAACACATGTAAATCATCGAGTTGCCGAGTTTACAATCAGAGTGATAAATATTCATCGCATTACATACGGAACCTGAAGCACGCGCGCACGCGCAGTCACGCTACGATGCTATGTTGCATTAATGACCCAACTTTAGTACTGTTAGTTTCCTAATCATTTCAAAAGTAATTCGCTAATTCTAGAATAAGAATTTACTTGCTTCATATATTTGATAAAGAAACTTATCAAGAATTGATTAATTTATTCGAAGCGCAGTTGTATATAAAATAATACTTTATGTGTAAAATAATAATGTTGTTTAAATTAATGTCTCATCGTCAATTAGCATGAAAAGGTTTAAAAATTTTATTAAATAAAATTGAGCTTGCAAGAGCTTTTTCAGCTTGTGCTGACTTCATTTTACCAAATGCAACTGCACTGGAACACAACGGATAGGTTTCCTTACGACATACCTATTAGCCCAGTGCAGATAGCCTCAAACATAATAAAAAGTAAAAGAAAATCACAGTAGGATGAAACCCATTTCAAAAGGAAGAGAAAGCCATAAAAATTAATGGAAAAATAAATTACGGGCGATCTGAGGTCGGGAAGGGTTTCTGGCAAAACAAAAGTCCTATGGGAAAGAGTTATATGGCAAAGTTGTAGGTAATAAAAAGATCTACAACTTGCTTCATAACATTTATGTGACAAATTAAAAAACCAAGTTTTTGGTTTTTTATTTTTATCTTTTACAAAAATTTATTTTTTTTAACGAAATTTTGTGAAAATACATATAAAATGATACTTTATGTTAAAAAAAATTTTATCAAAAAATAGAGCCGACTCAAAACGCACTAAAAAGTAAAAAATAACTGTGTCATTTAGTTGCTTTAATTCACTTAAGCATATCTATGAAGTCGGTAAACCTTCTCAGAAAAGGCAAAACCTAGGCTAACGGTTACGCCAGCAAGTTTAAGGAACATTTATTTAACGTAGTAAAGCAATTTGTATGTTCTAGGTAACGTCCTTAAAGTACAAATCTTGGCAGGCACCGACTCCTAGATATGATACTATGACAGTAGTCATAGTATATTATACGGCACTTGTAGCCAAAAAGCTACCGATACCGAGATAAAAACTGAAATCGCTGTATGCGTGCCTCCAAAATTTGAAGAGTTCCTTCAATTTCCCCAGGATATCCTAACTGGGCCTTACTACATACCTGCTATTACGTAGCAGCAGTAAAAACCGTTAGCCTAGTTTTTGCCTTTTCTGAGAAGGTTACATGATGACAATGGTACCACCTTGGAAGTATGCGCTTTCTAATAAAAATATAATTATCAAAATTGGAGAACTCTGTAAAAATTTGTACGTGGTCATACATAAAATAAAATATACGTGTCGAATTGAGAACCTCCTCCGTTTTTTTCGTCGATTAAAAATAAAAATTAGATGCAATGTCTCATCATCAATTAGAAAGAAAAGGTTTAAAAATTTTATTAAATAAAATTGCGCTTGCAAGAGCTTTTTCAGCTTGTGCCGACTTCATTTTGCCAAATGCAACTGCACTGCAGCACAATGGATAGGTTTCCTTACGATATACCTATAGTTACCTATTGTTTATTTCTATGGAAATTCTGTTGTTTTTAATTCTTATAATCTAGTCATCTTTAGGACGAGAGCAAGTAAGCATCGTTTAGCCAAGCGCGTTTATAACACTACTGTCAAGGGATATTATGGTCAAGCAAGAACCTATTTCACATAATGAAAATACTAAGTTGCAGTGTAAATAAAAATACATTGTCCAGTTACTAAAAAATCATAGTTAAATTAAATATTTCAAGTAGAGTTAGAGTAGCCCGCCAACCCGCATTGGAGCAGCGTGGTGGGTCTACGCTCCATATCCCCTCTCCGATAAGGAGGGAGGCCTGACCCTGTGTAATGGGCCGTTAATAGGCTGATAATGACGAAGTAGAGTTACTTTATAAGTAGTCATGTTTATCAAACAGAGTGACTACTCTACTTAGGTAGGTACTCTCCTAAGTTTGTGTGTATATTACGAACACGTTCGGCTTCCCGTGTTCGCGTCTATTTACACGGGAAGTGGTCGCGTGTTGTGACGTCAAAACTAATATGTCGCTGTCATCATCGGTTTCACTTTCCTCGTGAAATATTTACTGTTTCCAGCGACGCTACTGCTACTGTGGACTTCTATAAAAACTTCTTTGTATTAGAATTTGAACTATTGCGAGTATTTTCCATATTATTAAAATATTCATATGACGCCGCGTTAGATACATGAACAAGCAAGACTCATGACTAAGGACCCCGTATAGGTTCGAAACTAGTCGAGCATACTTCGACAACAGCCACGTCAGTTTCAGCCGTTTATATTTTAATAATAGTTATTTTTTTTAGCGGAACGTCGACGGAAGCTAGCTGTTCACGAACGTAGTGCTTGGAAGTCAAAGAGGGCAAAGTACTATGGACGTTTATTGGGTGATGATGATGATTATGAGACGGCAAAATTCGGTCAATAGCTCCAGAGATTTTAAGAATTAGTTGTTGTAATGGACAATTGATGGACCAAGAAAAGGAGGGAGTAGCCCATCTTAAATGCCAATCGCACGGCTGCAAATAGGAAGAAATGGCGTAACGCTATAAAGAAAGCTTTGCCATCAGGGCGCCACGATTTTCAAAGCTGAGAAAGCTGCTCGAGAAGAAGAAGAAGAAAGTCTATCAGTATTGACTCTACTGCCAACCAGTTTGGAAAGTAGACTGCCTAAAACATAATAACTAAGCAGTAGCTCTATTTCTATGTAAACATGTATAAACATTTGGATTCCTCGTTCTTTTTATGTATAGACGAAACATTAGTGGCTCAATTTAAAAAGCGAAGTCCGTAGTGTTAGTACGCCTCGTTATGCGTAATTGAGCAAATGCGGGCATGAATAATTGTCGACGCGTTATGTCATTTGTGTAACGAGTGTCACTGCGCATAGAGCGCTTGCGCACCACTAGTTTGTTTAACCCTCTTAGTAAAAATAATGCTTTACAATTATTTTTACTTACTGTGGCTGTACCTGTCTTTCTGCATCGTTGCATATAAAACGAATGGACCAGTTTTGATGCGATTTATTTAGGTTCAAAACTGACATAATCTAGATTTTGTAGAGCTATAATTTTATTAGAAAGCATTAAAGAGACTGAATGTTCATCCTTCACTTCACAAATTAACTTTTATTTATAAATGTCCGACTAGTTACAAAGTGACTCGAAATTTTTGAATTTGCGTGACCTGTGAATAAGTTGATAGACAATTTATGATTTACTTTGAGGCCTTTAAGTTTGTTATCAAACATATAAGGTTTGGCAAAGTATTTTAAACTCAAGTTAAAAGTACGTTACAATTAAAAAAGAAAAACAATTTAGATTTGTATTTAAACCGGTAATAAAAGAGGTATACTTAACAAAACAAAAGCTTATGAAATACTAGGTACTTCACAAAAAGTAAATTGTTTTGATTTTGTAAGTGCATTTGTTGAGCACGCTTTTAAGCTTATGGTAAAGTACTTGAATGGCTTTGAGTGGTCTCGTGAAGGATACTTTGCTTGAACAATAATAAAGCTATTTAAATTCTGAGTTTATTTAAGACTGGAGTATGTTTATAGCTAGGATTTCAAAAATAAACTAAGAGGTGGACTTGGGTATTGGTCTCAATTTATTGGTACTAGCAGTCGCCCGCGACTGAAATGTCCGCATGAAAACCTCTTAGGTACCCTTTTAATTTTAAAGACAGAGTTATGTTTTTAGAAATTTTGTAATATCTCCGAAACTATATAACTAATTAACATACATACTGTAAAAGTCAAATCTTATCTCTATAATATCCTTGTGATTATTAAATAATTTATTTTGATAAGGATGTAAATTTAGTAAATTTAAATGTATAAATAATGACGTAAACGTAAGCATATGAATTAAATGATTTTTTAAAACACAAAAAGTTATATATCTGCCAAAATATAATAAAGATAGATATATACTATCGCGAATTTTTTTATAGGACTTTTTAAGATGCATAAAGTTTCCATACAATGTTTTCAATTATATCCAATAGCTAAGGTAGCGTACGCGATTTACGCCGATTTAATAAATTTACGGTCTGACTCGCGCGACAAAAACTGTGATAACTCGGGTAATATATACAATAGAAATATAAAATATAGCCTATGACACTTACCGATAACGTAGCATTCTACAGGTGAAAGAATTTTTAAAATCGGATCAGTAGTTCCGAAGGTAAGCCCCGACAGAACTTTATTCTCAAACTTACAAACATAAAAACTTACAAACTTTATCAGAGATAAAGTACTACATCTATACTAATATTACAAAGAGGTAATATTAGTATAGATGTAGGGTTTGGTAACAAGACACGATTAGAAGTTGAGGGTCATCATGTAAGGATATGATGACGGGATCCTGGGAAAATCGAAGGAACTCATCAAAGTTGTAGCGAATGATGATGAATGATGAAAAAAATGAATAAAAAATAAAACCGACTTTAAAAATCAAAACGTTCCTTTTACCATATCCATGAAGTCGGCGCCATCCAGTTTTAAGGAAAGTTTATTAAACGAAATACTCGTAGTAAAGCACATTGTGCGTTTCAGATAACGTCTTTACAGTAGAAAACTTGGGTGGTTTAGAAATCAGTTCCATGTTTTTATTTCAATTTTTTTTAGTTATCAGATCGCTATGTTTAATTACTTATATTTAAACAGTGGGTCGTCGGCAATGCTTTTTAGAAATGAGCAGATCCCATTGTGCCCCGATATTTCATAGGCCGTGGCGTCACGATTGTTGATCCACGATTTATGGTTTTTGTTGAAGAAAGTTAAGATTTCAGCATAAATAATTGTCTTTTTATATTAGTATTCAGTTTCTCTATTTATTGTAAAGGTTAGCACGTAATTGACCCTTAGGCGATATTACATTCTGATTTGAGGCGAGTATCTGCTTCTGTGGTAGCGTTTACGTTCAACGTGTTTGCACAAATATTTCGTTTTATTGTTTGTGATTGTGACTCTTAATATTGAGCCCCTGAAACTCCAACAGTTAGCAGTTATTGCAGACGCTGATTCGAAGTATAGTGTGAATCAATTTAGTGCATCTTATAATTTGTTTGTTTGAAATACCCTAAGTGAAGTAAAATTTTGTCGATAGATAGTAGGTATGTACTATCTTTACATTTTTTCTTGGAAAAGAAAATAGCTAAATCTAATTTTTAGCTAGAAATTCCAGTTAGTCATCATCACGTCTTATTGCAATTGAACCAGTAAACTTACAATGTTGCGGTCAACATTACATAAGTTTATAGTAACGGCACGATTTAGTATAATCAGCGTGAGCGTGAACTATTACATCCGGTTCCGGATTACTCTAAACTATGAATTACAATATATTTTTTATATTATTATAGACTTACGCTTGACCATTATCTAATATGTTGGTACGTGTAGATGATCCATAATGTTGAACGCGCTGGCTACCAAATGTCTATTTACTGTTGTCTTACAGAATCAAAAGTTGTAAGAATTAGCGTAGGTATTATGCTTTATATTGCTTATAACTTCCGGCTTGGACGGATCTTAGAGCGGTGGCAAGGGAAGAAACAGCGATATGAACTCCTCATACCGAGAATGTTAAAAAGGAGAGGAGTGGCAGATGGTACGAGAAAGAATGCAAAGAAGAGATGGAAAGATGGAGAAAGGAGGAGGATGAATAAAAATATTGCGTTTAATAACTAAAGACGCAAAACTTACGAATTTTTGGGACATACATAGCATTAAAATGTTAAAAATAGTTTGTTTTTGAGATTTTTGAATCATTTCGCATTTTTTTTTTAAAGTTTCAACCTACCGGATAACTAAAAACACAATACGTATTTATCGGTAAAGTTGAAGAGCTAAAAGTTTACGCCAGATCATGCCTATTATGTTTGTACTAATTTTGATAACGTGAAATTTAATTGTGAATCGGGAATAGAACCCAAGGTCGCTCAGAAAAGGTATTCCCATTTGCGAGTATTCCATAATTAGTAGGCTTGTGATTACGTAAGGCTCGGAGCAGTGCAGTGAAAGCGAGCATTACCGCTGATGGGATGCTGATGAGCTGGAAATCTATTATGAGCCTTTAAATACACTGCCGACTATCTCGTTGGTATAGTGGTTAGCTTGTGTGGCTTCAATCACGAGGTTATTGGTTTGAATCCTGGATCGGTTTGTGGAATTATTCAGAGTTTTTCTTTCTTGCATGAAACTTTCACTAAACTCTAAGCCCGGAGACTGGAAGTCGATGGTGTAAGGTGTTACCATTCCTGACTGGAGAGCACGTTAAGCCATCGGTTCTAGTCACTGTCATCAACATCTATCTGATAGTTATCATTAATAAATTAAAAATTATTACTCTAAGCTCGTCGACCCGCACTGCAGCAGCGTGGTGGATGTACGCTCCATATCTCCACTCCTACAAAGAGGGAGGCCTGGCCCCTCTAATGGGCTATGAATAGGATATTAAATAAATACAAAGCTACCGAAAGAGCAAAAGGGCACTGACCGGCGTTGCGAGGTTTTAATCGACCTGTAAACAGTCCCTTCTTCACCCCGAGCTCAAGGCTGCATATAGAAATAGAAGACCAAAAGTATTCTTCTTGGACCCGGACGATAATATCAACAATACTTGCCTATTGTAACAACTGAAGTCCTCACCGGCGTTATTATAGTGATACAATAGTTATAGCAATGCACAGAATCTCAGTTTTCAAATTTCTCATCAACTCTAATAAATAGTCGACTAGAGAATTTTCGCGCCTCCGTTCACGTGTAATTCAATTTATACATAACTATTTTAAAGCAATAAAAACTAAATAAAATGTAAATAGTCCCATAAAAACAGGTGAACCCCGATATCTTTCTGTGGGTCTGTAAAATCTCAATGTAACTATCCAAAATTGCAATGAAGAATTTTAAATTTGAATTTGATAGATAGGTCGTTTTTGACGAGAGGAAATCTCCAAGCATACGATAGAGAGGCGCGCAGATATTTTAATACATCAATAGCATGATTCATTTGGTTTCCAATCGTCCGTTGGTCAGTATTCGGGTTGTCCGGCGAATGCCGACGGGCCGGACGCGCATACGGACCCAATTAAGATGTCACAGATAAAAATTACTTATATTGATTGACGTGTCGATAAAATATTATAATCTTTATTCTTTGCGACTGCCGATGCAGTTGTAAAAAGGTTGTATAATTATATTTATTATGTATTTACAACGTTTAACTGTCTCGTATGTTTAGTGGTTAATTTATGCGGCTTTGGATTATGAGGTCTGGAGTTCGAGGTCTCGGTTGGACTATAAAACATTAATTTTGTGTAAAATTAAATGTTATCCCGTGTCTTGGACATCACGAAAACTAAAACTACATCACTGAAGTAATAAGCAGCGCTTCTAGTTCTAGAGCCTTAATTAAAAAACATTCTTTCCCTGGCAATTATTTAAATTGTTTATTCCTTTTACAAACACTTGAAACTTGTTATCTGGATTCTGTGGACCGCCGAACCAGAAGAGGTATTGGCTCTGAACCATTGCTGATAAATCTTCACAGCCTTGATCATCGTCGGTTTGTGGTGAGTTTGTCAGTATTTTACAGGATATATTTCGAATAGTACCTTCTTCACCGCATTGCAAGACATCGGATGGGGTTACATCTCTACGTTCCCAGGACTCTACAGAACGTCAGCGTCATCGTTTATTATACGTATAGTTAAAGTTTGGAATGCCCTTCCCAGGTATGTTTTCCTTAATCCTACAATTTGAGGATCTTTAAAACAAGAGTGAATAGACATTTTCTAAGCAAACGCGTCCTACCTTAGACCACATCTACACTTACCATCAGATGAGATCATGGACAAGCTTATATTTTCATACAAAAAAATATTATAATGCAGTGACTCTACTACCAATTCGGAATGCAAGATCTGCTAATAAAGCTGGCAAGAAACTCAAAAGTTGCTCTTTTCTAAGCAGGTTCGTTTTATTTCGATAACTCGAAAACTTCTATGTTTGATTTTACTACCTGCATAACCCAGACTTTCCCGACTTTTAATCAAAATTATTAGTCAAATTTTAACGTCTACACATCGAATATTAATCTTATGTTTGTATGTGGAGTAAATGCAAAAATTTTTAGATTGATAACTTATTAGTCATAAGCTTGCTCTAAGTATAAAAACTGAAAACTTTCTCGCATATCGAGATGGTATCGGCATCGGATTAGAGGAGCAATTAGTCGAACGGAAGTCGCTACTGTATCGATTAGTATCTCGGAAATTACAATGTCATCGTGAATCGAGTTGAGTCGAGTCGAAGTATTTGTGAGGTGGACGACATAGCGCGGAATCCGATACGTGTGACTTTAATTTTTGAATATCTGTTACTTTTTGAAGTTCAGTTAATCTTTGAAAAAATACCTTGCTGAGTTTTAATTTTAAGTTACTTTGTTACCATAAGTTTTGAATAATGTAAAAATCATTTAATGAAGATTATAAATAATTTTTTACGGATTTTATTGAAGAAATATTTTTAGTTTGAATACTTCTTAAAAATAATTCGCAATTCAAATAGCTTTTATGTTTTTAATCTTTTCATTTTTTAAAATTCTTAAACCATCTCTGTTAATTAATTAATTTAGTTACTGTAAGCTAATATAGCATTTTCATTTAATACAATGTGAATAATATTTTTAGCTGAATTAGTAAGAGGTTATTGGCTGGTACGAGGCTTCGGTCGTAGCTAGTTAGGTACCCTCCTACCAACAACACGTACCGCCAAGCGATTTAGCGTTCCGGTACGATGTCGTATAGAAGCCAAAGGATTGTGGACAACAACTTACTCTTAATAGTTAGCCCACTTCCATCTTAAAATGCATCATCACTTACCATCAAGTGTAATTGCAGTCAAGGGCTAACAAATAACGTTTAATAAAAAATAAGGAAACATCACTAAAACACACTCTACAGCTATATTGAGCACTATTACGTCAGTTCCCTATTATGTGTTATTACCTTATTGGGTACATTACTCTAAATCACTTCCCATTGTGCGAGTGGAATTCAATGAACTCTAACATCAATAGTGAGCCAATCAAGTATTCTTTCCATGGTATGTGACGCAACCCCATAAGTACTGTCGGCAACATAATAAGTCCACCACAAACTGCTGACGATGTGATGCAATTACAGTGTGGTGCGAGACATAAGGTATTGTAAAAAAATATTATAAAACTAGAGGACGCCCGCGGTTTCACACGCGTAGTTCCCGTGGGAATTTCGGCATAAAATGTGGCCTATGTGTTATTCAGATATGTAAGTTATATTATTGTAAAGTTTTTGCGTGAAAGAGTAACAAATATCCATCCATCCATATATACAAACTTTCGCCTTTGACTTTAATAGCAGCAAGGTTATGTTTTCAACCGATTTTAACTAGGAGGCTCTGAATTATGAGTTTCCGCAATTTCACAGGAAGTGCAGGACCAATTTAAGGTTTTCTTTTTAATGCATATTTGTTCATGAATGGATTTAATAAGTATACATTGAAGGCGGTATGTAGAATTAAAATTATGTATTTTAACGAATATGCTTGAAAAAAGAAAACTTCAAATCGTTTTCTACTTTCTGAGAAATTGCGGAATATGTACTTAATTAAGTTCATTGTGTAGTACAATAAGAACAAGGAATGAAAATGAGAAAACTTTTATAAAAAATTGCTTGTTAATTTTAAATATTTTGGATCATGAAAATCTTTTTAATAAAAACCTAAATTAAGCAAGACACATTGGTAGTTTTGTGCCCTCTTTGAAAGAAAGCTTCGAAATTTTATTTAGATTTTGATAAATGATATTCATATAGAACAAACATTTGCTATTTTGTATATAAAAACAATTTCAGGAAGTACACTTCAAGTATCGTCAACATTTTAAAGATCAAATAAACCGCTACCGCCTGTGCCTTCAGGCCTGTAATTAAGGCAGAGAAATGCATTCCGCGGCGGCCACGTGTACGGAACCCGCGCTTTTCTATCACTTGCGTAACGCACGGACATACATCACCACACATCATACCTATTGTTACCACTTCCACACTGAATGACATAAGTGTTGAAAGAAACTTTTTTCATATTGTATGCACTATGCATGCATATGACTACCTTGTTGGTCTATGGTTTAACTATTTGGCTTCGATCACGAGGTCCTAGGTTCATGGGCCTATGAAATTTTCAGTACATTCCAAGCCCACGGTTGGGAAGTTGTACAAGTGGTGTTACACTCTCGTGCCTCGGAAAGCACGTTAAGTCGTCGATTCCGTTTGGCACTATCATCAACATCTGATGGTGATCGTTATTAAATGAAACATTATCACCCTAAGCCTGGTGGGTCTAAGCTTCATATCCCCTCTCTATGCTGCTATAAGGAGGGGGGCCTGACCCTGTAGTGGGCCCTGAATAGGCTGATAATTATGATGCATACGTACAATACGTAAAACTATATATTTTATCGTCTTCGAGGCGCAGCGGTGTGCTCGTTAGATTTTTTGATGAAGGTATTTGGTTCGATTCCAAAGTGGATCGATTGAAATTTTTTTCAATTGGTCCAATTCGGGCTGGTGTGCATCGATCGTGGCTAGTGCCCTCTTGCCGAAAATGGTATATAGCAGCTTTACGGTACGAAGTCGTGTAGAAAATGAAAGGGATGTGGTTTTTATCCCACCCCTAACAAGTTAGCCCGCTTCCACCTTATTTTCGCATCATCGCTTAACATCAGGTGTGATTGCCGTTAAGGGTTGAAATAAACCTGAAGACGGTCTTCGAACAGAGCGTGTTGCCAGTGTTTAGCTATGAATCCGAGACTTTGTCGTTAACTCAAGGTTTCATAAGAAAACTCAGAGTTACTCAGCGGTCGATAGAGAGTAATGCTCGGAGTATATCTGTCTGATCGAGTCAGAATCAGAAATGGGGAGATCCAAAGTTACCAACGTAGTTCAATAAGTCGCAAAGCTGAAGTGACAATGGGCAAGGCAAATAGTTCTATGGACGTGTGTTACCTCGCACTGGTAAGCGCAGTGTTGATCGACACAAATTCTTAGAAGAAAGAAAACCTTATTCCACAAACTGGCCTAGTATTTTTTTATCAACTACAACTTGGCTATCGCTATCACACCTGGCGTTAAGTGATGCTGCAATCTATGATGGAAGTGGGCTAACTTGTTAGGAGTAGGACGAAATCCACACCCCTTTTGGTTTCTACACGACATCGTACCGGAACGCTAAATCGCTTAGCGGTACGTCTTTGTCGGTAGGGTAACTAGCCGGTGAAAGCCTCCCACTAGTCAGACCAAGACAAATTAAGAAAAATCTCAATCTGCCTCGCCGGGAGGACCTCCGTCTTATAAATCCACCGCGCATACCACTGCGCTACGGAGGTTGTCAAGTATGTCGATTCTGTAACGCGATTTGATAGTGTGTGTATCGGCGTCGTCTCTTTCTTTCTCTATCTAACATGATATCGAAGATAGAGAGATATAGTAGTCCATTGAAAACTTACATTTGGGGTTGCGTTTTTTAGAGGACGCAATTTTATTTTTTTGATGTGTCAGGGGGGTCAGTGTTAAGTTAAAACTAAGTTTGTGGGGTCGCCACCCTTGTCCCACGGCCGCCATCTTGAAAATAGGGGTCAATACTCTTAACTATACCTATATTATACGTGTGTACTAATGTGTCATCAGTTATTGTTTTTTTTTATTTTATTTTGTTATAATTTTTTTAATTATAAATTTTGCAATATTATTAATAATTAATTATTGTTATAATAATACTACGACAAAAAGTTGCTGGACTAAAGTTGTAGAGATTTTAATTTGCAACAAAAAATGTTAACAATTTTTTTTATTAAATTAATAGTTTAAGAGATATATGTCATATTTAAGAGAGATATTTCAACCCCTATTTTCAAGATGGCGGCCGTGGGACAAGGGTGGCGACCTCACAAACTTAGTTTTAACTTTACGCTGACCCCCGCTACATATCGAATAAATAAAATTGCGTACTCTAAAAAACGCAAGGTAAGGCCTAAAAAATGGACTATATTCTATTAATAATTTCAATGGACTATAGAGATGCAATCGAGACTAATACCGCTGAGTTTGGATCCGGTATCATCATGCAGGATTCGAACCCAGAACCATAAGCTAATCACTACGCCAACGAGGCATTCAATAAGTAGGTAGTCGTTTATTAAATCGTTTGCCTATGCAACCGGCAGCGCTGACAGGGCCCTTAGCCCTCAACCGGATTAATAAAGACATTTGCAAGAGCAAGTGCAATAATTTTCATATTTTACTTTCTAATGTAGCCAGTCCATTCAGTTTCAATTGAAACTAGTGGACCCTAACTCAATAGATGTAAAACTGCGCGTATTGTGACTGTATGAAAACTTAAGTAGGTATATAGGTATAGGTAGGAAGGTAGGTAAAATGGCAATGGTTGTCAGTTCTTGTGTACCAATCTATATGTATCAATAGGAGGACTTAACCTTAATATTATGTATGTATTCCTTTTCGACAGCCCAGTAGCGCCGTGGTTTACGCGGTGTATTTATATATCGGTCCGGTCTTACCGGTCGGTAAGTCCTGGTTTCGACTTCCGGCTGGCCTATTGAGATTTTCTTAATTGGTACTATTGGTTGGTTCTTAATTGGTTATTAGGTCTAGCTGGTAAAAGACTTCAGCCGGGGCAAATTGCCACCCTGTATGTAAGTATCGGTAGCTTTTTAGCTACAAGTGCCGTATGATATAATATAATATACTATGACAGTATAGTACGAGTACGATACGTGGCGATAAATCACTAAAAAGTAAAAAATAACTGGGTCATTTAGTTACTTTAATTTACATAAGCATAGTCGGTGCCAGCAAATTTAAAGAACATTTATTTAACGTAGTAAAGCAGTTTGTGGGTTGTAGGTAATGTCCTTAAAGTAGAAACCTTGGCTGGCACTGACTCCTAGATTTTTTATTAATTACTCTTTTTTTAATACGACAATAAAACAAAAGAACAGTAGTGTAGATTGGTTTGTAGTTTTATGCAATTGATCAAAATCAGTTCTGTCTGAATAATTGATTCGTCGGAGCAGAACAAACCGCAGAATAAATTGTTATTTGTTATTCTATCGCTAAAAGGAATTGAAATAATAAACATAAAGGTGCGGTTACACTTGATTTTAAACGTTACTGGTAAATACAACGATGTATATGGATGTGGTATTTTCACTAAAGTTACCTACGAGTTTGTAGACAAGTGCAAATAGCAGCCGCAGGCGACGTGTCGTAACGACACTGCCTATTGTCAGGAGAAGTTTCTTATTAATGGAAAATATCTAGAAAATTGCACGGAAAATTAAAAAATTTAAGAACTTAACAACTATTTTATTGATATTTGTTACTCAACCAAGGCTTAACGGGTGAGCGTATCTGAATGGAATATGACAGAGAAGAATTATCGTCTGTCTTAGCATACCTTTTATTTTTTTTCGTGGGGAAATCCTCATGGATACCCACTTGCCAAGGGAGGCAAACAGGTTATGTCAGACTTCTACCGGTTAACTACGACCTTGGGCCATGGGAACGGCCTCGCTCACAACCGCAACCCAGACAGCAACGCCTGCAAGAGCAGGCCCTCCTCTACGATTTTTATATACTTAACTAATTAAAGGCGTGAATGTATAGCACGCCATCTGACTCGAGGATTAATGTCTAGTGGGCGACGGATTCCCCATAATAACCATCGCCCAGAGGTCCTCGTCAGGGCGGCAAGTGGCGGTCATGTGCGAACCGTCTGCGTCCGACTCTCCTGCGGCGGATCGAATGAGGCTCAGCGTCAGCCTCCCTCAAGCGTTCCGCCGCCTCCTTTTGCGCTGTCATAGCATACCTAGGTTATTTTCATATACTTGTGGATCCATTCTGTGATTATAAGATCATATAAGCCCAAGATTTTTGACGACCTCCGTGGCGCAGTGGTATGCGCGGTGGATTTATAAGATGGAGGTCCTGGGTTCGATTCCCGGCGGGGCAGATTGAGACTTTTCTTAATTTGTCTTGGTCTGGCTGGTGGGAGGCTTTCGCCGTGGCTAGTTACCACCCTACCGACAAAGACGTACCGCCAAGCGATTTAGCGTTCCGGTACGGTGTCGTGTAGAAACCGAAAGGTGTGTGGATTTCATCCTACTCCTAACAAGTTAGCCCGCTTCCATCTTAGATTGCATCATCACTTAGCATCAGGTGTGATAGCAGTCAAGGGCCAACTTGTAGTCGATAAAAAAAAGTTACTAAACGTGCACCAATGTCATAACAGTGTTATTTACAAATAATTGAAATTCTTATCTGCGATCCTGTGTAAATCATATGCCTCTTTAAAAATAAAAATAATATTGTTCGTTTAAGCTCCTATTCATTTAGGTACACTACATCTTTGTTCTAGATTTTTTGGCTTTCGTTCACTTACAAGTGTACACGGTTCCTAACTTGGCATCGGATTGGATTGAACAGTCACCGCTATCGCATCATCTTGGCAGGCATCGAACCCACGACCCTAGAGAGTGAAAGCCATCTAGAGTTACCGGGTGAGCGGACGGAATTAAATTGATATGTTGTCTTCCGTAACATCAATCTTGTGATATAATATACAGTTTTCCTTCCTCGACTGTGACGTGTAACATATTTCCCTGTACAGTGTCGTAGTCGTAGGCATTTCGGAGCCGTTCCGGTTTGTAAAATAAGTTCTTACTTTTAAACTGACACCTCAGAACAAGGCGGTTTTGAGGGTCATAGTGGCGCAGTGGCATCGGAGTTGATTTATAAGACGAAGGTCCTGAGTGCAATTCCCACCTGGGCCGATTAATATTTACTAAAATAGTCCAGGTCTGGCTGTGGGAAGCCATCAGATAGATTTAAATGATAGTGACCGCTTAACTTAACAAAGACGTATCGCCAAGCGATTTAGCGTTCCGGTACGATGTCGTGTAGAAACCAAAAGGGGTGTGGATTTTCATCCCACTCCTAACAAGTAAGTCCGCTTCCATCTTAGACTGCATCATCACTTAACATCAGGTGTGATAGCAGTCAAGGACGAACTAGTAATCGATAAAAAAAAAACTTATGGACCTTATATAATACTGTAATATACCTACCTTTTTACCCTTTGAAAGCGGGCAAAAGAGCATTTGGGTCACCTGATATTATATTAAAATTTACAGCAAATGCTGAAGCGGGATGTTTCACAATTTACACGTACGTAAAAGACATCTAGATGATGACGGTGAATTGGTCTTCACGGCGCAAGTTTCGATGTTAGATCGAAAGAGGAGTGAGTATATAGAGGGTGGTATCTGTTCAAACAGCAGTTCAATATGCCGCCGCACTTGAGCTTGAGTTTGGGATGAAAACAGCGCTTGGCCCTGTTGAGCATTCAAAGTTCCATAGAGCTCCAACTTAGCTTTTCCTTTCAGATGATCGCGAACTCCGTAAAATATAAAAAATACCAGTTGTAGTATTTGATTGAATAAATTAATTTTGTAGAAATCACGACTGAAATCTCTCACACTTGAAGGGAAATCGTTGCAATAACATTGTATGTAATAATATTTCGCACAGTAACCAGATAAATCAAAGAAATTGGTTATTGAATTCGCGCTCACAACATCGACTTCGGCTGTTATAGGCCATTGTTGAAATAACCATTTTCATTAATTATTCCTTTTCTTGCTAATTTCGTTGTTTGATGTATTTCTTCGTACATTAATCGCTATTGCCTTGGTCACGGCCATCAACATCACAACAGTACATCGACTAGAAAATTATGTCAGTATTGAAGCCGATGTACAACGGATGACTAGCTCGTTGGTCTAGTGGTTAGCCTATGGGGTTTATAAGGTCCTAGATGCGATTCCTGGGTCGGGTCATAGAATAATTCTGAGTTTTTTATTTTTCTATAATGAAATTTTCAGTTCATTCCAAATCTGGAGTCAAGAGTGTTACACTCCCGTGCCTCGGAGACCACGTTAACCCGACGGTTCCGGTCACGGTCAACAACATCTGATAGTGATCGTTAGTATTAAAGAATTAAATACTGATAGATAATTAAACCTCGCGACAAGCTTGTGTAATCATATAAATTGTATATGAGGTTATCAGTTTGTAGTTAAAATTTTTAAGGTAAACTTTATTTTCTTCTAGAGCGTTTAAATAAAAGCTTCTATAGTATAGATAGTTTAAAAAAAACTTTTTTAAAAAGTTTTTTGCTTTTAATTTATTATTATTAATATTTTTTTATTTGGCGACGTTTTGCACTCATATCATATCAATCATAAAGTCAATGTTTGAATTAAATAAAAATACACTTATAATAAAATATCAGAAAGAAGCAAACATGAACAATAGGCGGCCTTATAGCTAAGAAGCACTAATTCCGCCACCATTCATAGTTGACTTGAATCAGAAATTGTAAAAAACATTACCCTCCTTCTGCCGCAGTAGAGTAATAAAAACAGGGTGAAAATAGTCATTGTTTATAAGCAAGAACCGGATTAGCTTTTTTATGAAACGACGATGAATGAACGCTGAATGATAGATGAGATTAGTGATAAATGACATCGGTCTAAGTACGTTTAATGTGTTTATATATTCCATATTTCTACATTTACAGTATATATTCGCATTATTAGTGCAAGCTAGCGCGTCCGAAATTGGTTCATTTTAACCGACGAAAAAAAGCGGAGGAGGTTCTCAATGTGACACGTATATATTTTTTTTTATGTATGACCCACGCATAACTTTTTACATAGTTGTCCGATTTTGAAAATTCTTTTTATTAGAAATATATAATTTTTTTATAAGATAGGGCACACTTCCAAGATGACAATGGGACATTGTCATCATGTAAGGGTCTGATGATGATATCCCGGGAAAATTGAAGGAACTCCTCAAATTTAGTTTTTGTGTAAGTATCGGTAGCTTTTTACCTACAAGTGCCGTATAATACATTACTATGACAGTATAGTACGAGTACGTTACGTGGCGAGAAATCACTAAAAAGTAAGAAATAAAAATTTTTAACAAAAAATCTTTTAACAATAAATAGAACCGACTCAAAACGCACTAAAAAGTAAAACATAACTGTGTCATTTAGTTGCTTTAATTTACTTAAGCATATCTATGAAGTCGGTGCCAGCAAGTTTAAGGAACATTTATTTAACGTAGTAAAGCAGTTTATGGGTTATAGGTAAAATATTTCACCCAAAAATTGCTTGTCAGAAAAAAGACATGGTTGACAGTTAGATTATAAAGGCGCAGGACAGCGCATTGTAGGATATTTTCCAAGCGTGCGATAAGCTCTATAAAAGCTCAATCGATGGCGTCCCACGTAATAACATAGGAATTTTCTATTAAAAACCACTAGTTAGATACCTATACACGAAAAGAAAATTCTGTCACAGAAACTGTGACGTCATCCACCATTGTGGTCACGTAGTTTTTGCCGAAGCAAATCTTCCATCCGGTTTACGGAATGTTACGAAATGTAACGACGTAACGCCACCATAACTCTTGCGGATCATTATTGTGATTGGTTCGGTTTTTCGATCTCATTTACGGTCAGTTATGCAGGTAATCTCACGAAAACGGACAAAAAACGGATTTAACGCTCGCTCTTTGCGGCTTAGATGTTGCGTCACTGTTTTCATCGTTACTTTTTTGATGACGACTGTATAACATAAACCACTACAGCAAAAAATATAAACAAAATCCGTCATCGAAATGTTGTTTCTTGTTTATATTTGATAAAATACTAACAATTTTATAATCTTCCCATATATCGCATGAAAAGGTATCACACAATCAATATCTGAATTTTTGCCTGTGAAATTGCATGAACATGAGTTTTAACGATAGTTGTTTAAGTTTGGGAACGTTTACCAGCTTTCGTTCCTGATGTGCTCAGCAATAAGTGTTACTAGGCATTGATTTTTCTTTTAAGCTCAGAGGAGGCATCAGTATCAACTCTCTCACTCTGCAGTCGTTCTTACTGTAGATTCTCCTGGGTCCATTTTTTCCATGATTCTATTAGTGATCATCTTTGCTATCGTGTAACAGTTCATCTTATTATCTTTTATTTATCTGGTCAGCCCATCGTGTTCAAGAGCGGCCCCTCGGTCTTTTCCATCAGTGTTACCAGTCATGGGAAAATAGTGATATGTTTAGATAGGCTTATCCGATCTTCATTGTACTTTCCTAATTAAATATTTTATAGATTCCCCATAAACCCCACCTTACCCCACCCTCTCGTATAACCCTAAGATCGTTTATATGTCATGTCTCTCAGTAGTGATTCTACCACCAGATTCTAGAACCTTCATACTGGAATCTTCATTTAGATTGAGACTTAGGGAGTTTTTTCGCGTGTTTTTTAGAGTTCTACGGCCTGTTCTAAGTACAGTATATTACGCAAGGTGTACGCTAGGTATATAAGTTTTCAACTATGGAAAGCAGCTTGGCCGAAGTCGACATTATTTACAATAAACGGCTGCTGCGGGTGTTATTCACGTAATGGCGGGATTTCACTCGGTTTATAACAATAAACTACGCCAATTTTGTTCGCCGAGTAAATAATGCTAACTTGAGAAAAAAAAGAATAATATCATTACTTTTACAACCGATTTGTTCGTCCAGTGGTATACACCCTGGAATAAAACCTACTAGGTCGAGGTATGAAATATTGACCATTTATTTTTTGTAAGAAATTTTTAGTTAGGAAGTAGGTAGTGTTAATCCCCTGCCTCGGAAAGCACCATAAGCCGTCGGTCCCAGTGATTTTCCTTAACATCTGATAGACATCTTTCTAGGATAAAAAAAAATAACAATAACCATACGTCCGGCAAGTCGTATTAGAGCTGTGGTGGTTTTCTTCATTATGCTCTTTTCTATAAGCAAGGAATCCAGCAACTCTTTGACGACCTCCGTGGCGCAGTGGTATGCGCGGTGGATTTATAAGACGGAGGTCCTGGGTTCGATTCCTGGCGGGGCAGATTGAGATTTTCAGGAATTTAATAACATAAACTGTACGAAGTAGACATGGCTTCAATACCGTCCTAGGCCGTGGGTTCGATTCCCACATCTGGAAAATATTTGTGTGATGAGCATGGATGTTTTCCAGTGTCTGGGTGTTTATCTATATATTATAAGTATTTATGTATAATATATATAAAAATATTCATCAGCTAGTAAAAATATTCATCAACTTGTAGTGTTATGGGTACTATGTACCCATAACACTACAAGTACGCTTACTTTGGGGCTATATAGCGATGTGTGTAATTGTCCTATAATATTTATTTATTTATTCTTAAAGTCAAATCACTCAATGAGCAGTGGCTCTACCACTGGTGCGATAAACAGTCTGTACCGAGATCAGCCGCCAAGAATAAAAAAAAAATATATTTCTAAACTACTAGAGGATGCCTTCTGTTTCTCGCAAGTACTTCCCGTTCCTGTGCGATTTTCAGGATTAAATGTGGCCTATGTGTTGTTCTGATATATTTCAGAATATATCAGAATAACGCATATGTGTGTGATAGCTGTATTACTGTGAAGTTTCATCAAAATCCATTCAGTAGTTTTCGCATGAAAGAGTAAGAAACATCCATCAATCCATTCATACAAACTTTTGCCTTTATAATATTAGGATGGATGTTTCATACATCTTCGTGCCAACACCGATGAAATTTTTTTTTTTAATTATTTTAAGCCGACTTTAAAAGACAAGGTTTTGTTTTAGATTTGTATGTTATTACGAGTATGTAAGCTATGAATACACGAGTACTGAGCAAGATTTTCTCAAAAACTGTCTAGTCAGATTTTGAACTATACTAAAGCCAAACTCGATTGAGAATGCTTGTCAACAAAAAAATTTAAAATGAAGGTTAGAAAATGCAACACATTTTATGCATAATAAATTTAAAATTATGTTTTGTTATTTTAAAAAATCTTATTTAAAAGATAATATGAAATATATGAATTATTTTTAAGTTTGCTTATCTAATTTATTGTCATGAATTCGCTATTAACAAGTTAATTTTAAAAAATAGGTGTACAATACTAACTACTGATTTCTATCTTCATTTTTAATTTGTTTGTTTACAAACATTCTCAATCGAGTTTGGCTTTAGTATAGGTACAAATGTTGGAGAGGAACGTAGGCCATTTTACATTTCTGTTTGTCGGTCATTCTTATCACACTGATCTCCGAATTTGTATTTAATGGGACCAGCAAATAGCCCACTCATGTGAAATGAAAAATTATCGCATACTTAATACATTTTATTAATTAAAGAACATCCTTTAATATGAGGAATAGGTAATAAGCTTCTCTTGTGGTTTACAATTTCACCGGAAACTACCAATGCCCTGCAGATATACAGCAATGCTCGTAGTAATTACTTTAAAAATGAGTTTGAGTGTAGTACTTCCCCGGACGAGCTTTTGCATAAAGATCTTTACTATATACTGCATAAAGTATGTTTTAAATTGTTAGGAAAAATTTCAAAGAAATACTTACCTCTGGGACTGTAAGCTTCACAAATAGCAGCATACAACACCAAAATAGATACACAGTTCCATAACATACTCGTAAAACGCCATAACACTGCCATGGTACACGTTACACTTTTTATAGTTTTTATACCATCACATGCGATTTGCAAAGTACTCAAAAACCTTTGAAGTTCTAACGATTGTTGGGAAAATTCGTAAAAAATTACGGGCTTTTACGTTATCGTGTGTGCGGTTTGTTTTTACGTGTTTACTGAAAATTTGTACACTCTAAAAATTATAATTCACAATAATACATATAATTCTTGCAAAAAATATTTTTTGTACAATCATTAATTTATATTCCTGTCGTAAAAACTGAAGATCACTGGGAATGTTAACTATTTTCAAAAACTTTGTCCAAAAGCTTGTTACGTAAAAAGAGTTCTGTTATTTCTTTCAGGATTAATTTTAAATAATCTAAAAATATCGCACGAATTTATTACTATATATTTTTTTATATTTTCGCGTCTATTTCGAGTGACGTCTGCGACGTCCGGTGTCCGAATGAGAAATGGCACGAAAAAAGGCGCGCGCGCACCATTGTTGTTATTGGCTAACGAGCTTGTTTTTACTTTTTTCCGCGACGCCGGCGCCTGTATCCCCACTGGGAAATCTGGTCGCGCTCGGAGGCAGATGGGGTTGCCAACCTTTGATACCAAATATCAATCGTTTATTAAGCTTTAGGTACGGTCAGTACAAGTAAGGGAAAGTGTAAACAGTATATTTTTTATTTTATTCTAACAAAATTTTGTTTACTACATCCTCTCCTCTCTCCCTCTATTATAATTTTAACATGTCACGATAAAAAGCAAAATCACTGTCTTTAATTATAACACGATGAAATAATTAAAAACAGTGGTTATGAAAAAAACATGCATGAAGTTTATTTTCAGTAACTAACATAATTTAATCTATTTTTAATTAGTTTAATCTATATTTAATTTACATCCCCTTTTTTCGGACAACTAAGTGAAAGCCTTTGCTACAAGTAGGTTTGATAATAGTTTTGCGGGTGGGTTCTCCTAATACATTTTTAATTGTATCCGACTTAGTAGAGCCGTTGCTCTACGATTCGATATTCGATGCGTTCTATGTTGAAGTTAAGATTTCAGAATTAAATAGTTACTTCAAATTATATGAAAATACCCAAAGAATACCTTTTCAAATAACCGAAAATTTCATGGTTTCTGTTATTGACCCCCATTGTCTGTCAAAAGAATGTATACCAGTTTTAGTTACGTAACTATCGATTCGTTGATAATTACTTGACAATTAAATTGGAATGTTATTCCTTTCGAGTTTCACTGCAGTATACTAAAAATTTATTATCAGTTTCGAGTCTGTGCACATAATAAAGATACTTTGGCAAATGAAGATTATAAAACTGCTCTCAGGTAACATCATCATTGCTAACCTATTTTAATACCCCACCACAGTTATGGGAATGCAGATTGGAAGGCAATCCTAACTAATATTATAAATGCGAAAGTAACTCTGTCTGTCTGTCTGTCTTGCTTTCACTCTACAACTACTGAACCGATTTAAATGAAATTTGGTACACAGTAAGTCAAGAACCTGAAAAAGGACATAGGCTACTTTTAATTGCGAAAAAAGGGTTGTAAGGGGTTCCTTTTTTAAAAAATGTTGTGTGAAAGTATCGTCATTTTGAAAGTTTAAGACCTATTTCTTAGGCAGTTGATTAGATATTAATAAATATGACATTCAAAGCTTAGAAAAATTAGGCTGCCGTAATAACTAATTCCTCGCGGACGAAGTCGCGGTCAAAAGCTAGTATGTTATAAATTATAGTACTTGATACTACTCGCAGCGAAGTGTTTTTACAGAAGAAAGAAATCAGCCATAGGTAACAAATTTGGAAGATGTAATTTTGTTTGTGCTTTATACTTACTTCCTTCGGTGCTACAACCCTTTGTGGGTCTTGGGCCTCCCCTACCACTTTTCTCCACATTAGTGTATTCTTAACTTCTTTAGTAAACATTGACTTCCCAATTTTTAAAAATCTTCTTCCACACAATCTTCCATCCGCTTTTTTTAGGTCTTTCTTTGTGTCTCATCTGTAGTTTCCATTTTGTTAAATCATTTGCCCCTCCGCTACTCGATATCCTCTTTAAGTTTCCTAGCCATTGAAGGCGTTGAGCTTTACAAAGTCGCACTATTGTTTCACCTTCCACTTTCAACACTTCTAGCTCAAAATTCATTCTATTTTGTTTGTGCTTTATAGTAGGAGTTAAGCTTTTAGTGACTAAGCCGCATTGCTCTAATCTTATCTGTAGGATAAGGTTACCGGTGGTAGAACAGTACTTTTCAGGTCGTGCTCCTTGTCTGCTCTTTCTTACAAGTGGTCTCGTTATGGAAAATATCATAGACACGAGAATTACGAGCTCCTACAAATAATTTTGAGGGAAAAAGTTGCTGGCAAAAGTGACGTCGGTCGCAGGAAGAACAACATCAGACAGTGGACCAAAATCGCGAGTGCCGCACATTTATTTAGCCTCGCGAAAGATAGAGAAGGGTTGAGGAAGTTGACTGCCAAACTTCGCTAGACGGAGAGAAGAAGAAGAAATGATAACGATGTACAATTTCGGAGTCATCGAAAGACTTCGCTATGGATCGAGTAGTAATTATTATAGAGGGTAATTTATACCGATTGCTAATTTTGGGATAAATAAGCTTTGTTTGTAGGATGGAGTAGGAGGTTTTTGTTTGTTAAACTAAAGGTAAGTACACAGGAGAAACACGTTATTAGCAAAGTGTCAAAAATATGAAAATGTTGTCAACCGCTGCCCATAGAGAGTGAAATGATTGCGGGCGCGTGGCGACTGTATAATGTATTGCAGTTGTTACGAGGCTGCGTTCGGGTAAACATGGCAAGGTCGTTTGAATGAATTATGTACAATTATGATTATGTTTTATTATATTATAAATTATATTATATTATAATATGGTACTCGTATTATGATAATAACGATAGTAATATAACACCATACATTTATAAAGTTAAGAAAAACGTAAAGGCGAACGAGGGTTTGTCAATTGTTTGTGACAGTTTCCAACTAAAACCCCAAACCGATTTTTAAAATAAGTTGCATTTTGGAGAAAGACACCTTATGTCTCCGAATCTCAGAAATCAGAGATATCCTCAGGGGATAGGGATTCAATGGGAAGAAGACGGCTTATGTGGAATTTTACCACTAAAAACCTTCCAGTGGCCGTTGTTAGTACGAATTGAGAGACACCGGGACCTCAAGTGAACTCCACACCTATTAAGTATTCCTACTAATATCTTAAATAGTTTGTTTATTAACTGACGAAAAAAACGGAGAAGGTTCTCAATTCGACACGTATATATTTTTTTGTACGTATGAACACGCATAATTTTTTACAGAGTTGACCGATTTTAATAATTCTTTTTTATTAAAAAGGGCACAGCCAAGGTTTCTACTTTAAGGACATTACCTAGAACCCACAAACTGCTTTACCACGTTAAATAAATGTTCCTTAAACTTGTTGGCACCGACTTTATAGATATGCTTAAGTAAATTAAAGCAAGTTATTTTACTTAGTTACACAGTTATTTTTTACTTTTTAGTGCGTTTTGAGTCGGTTCTTTTTTTTGTTAAAAATTTTTTTCAATATTTCTACATGCTGCCGTTACCCGTTTCCTTTATAAAAGAATACAAAGCACATTTCGTTGCATAAATATTCTGCCTCATTTCTAGCTGTTTGATTATAGTGTACCAAATATTATTGGGGAGATATTCTTACTAATACTATAAAGTCGAAAGTTCGTACGTGTGGATGGGTGTTTATGTTGTGTTTATTCTTTCACACAAAAACTACTGAATGGATTTTGATGAAATGAATGAAACTTCACACTAATATATTTAGCTTACATATGAAATTAACACGTAGGCTACATTTTATTACATACCCGAAAATCCCACTGGAATGAAAACTTCCCACCATCGTATAGTAAAGAATAAATCCATAAGTATTCTCTTCTTTTATCCTTACTGAAAGTGTAATAACAGTAAAACAAAAGAAAAATTTTAAAAACAGATAACCCTAAAATGTTTACAACACCTGTTTATAGAGAGTGAATCGATTGAACAGCTGTATTTAAGGCCGGACCTAACGGGGACGCTTTTAAGTAAATATCCATCAAATTGTCACCCGTCAAGGTCCTCTTTAGATCCAAGGAATTGTGCCTCCAAGCTGTAAAAGTGAAACGTACTAAAATGTTTTAGTTTATAAGTTGGTACTAGGTACATATTATCATTATGAACCTACTAACAGCCTGCTACAGGGCCAGGCCTGCCTTGTAGGACAGAGGATATGGAGCATAGACCCACTACGCTGCTTTAATGCAGGGTGGCGAGTTTACGGTGATAATGTTTTATTCATTAATTAGTGTGTCTATTCAAAACTTTTTGAAGAAAGAAATTAGTATTTATATCTATTAATCCTAACTTAGGACCTCATGATAAAAGTAGACTGACGAGGAAAAGCTTTTCCTCAACATCATTATGAGCCTATTAACAAGGGATGTGAACCCACCACGCTGCTCCAATGCGGATTA